>JAYJMH010000368.1:0-30405 GCA_036873815.1 Phacellophora camtschatica
CCCCTGCTGGAAACAAGTCATCTCGAGACTTTCGCGGGCTAGGCACGTTAAATACGATAACTCACTCACTCACTCATGGGAATAAATGGGAATTCCATGCAAATGAGTGGGGATGACATGGGAATATGTCGGAATGGCATGGGAATAAGTGGGAATGAGAGGGACAAAGTAGGAATAAGTTAAAATTGCTAGGGTCACTCCTATCTTTAAAGATGGGGATAGGGCTGACAAATCAAACTATCGTCCAACTTCAGTCCTTCCTGTCATTTCCAGACTCTTTGAAAAGCTTGTTTTAACCAACTGTACCAGTATTTGAATTGCAATGGTTTTCTCTCTCTTGATCAATCAGAATTTAGAGCACTTCATTCTGCAGTATCATGCTTATTAAAAAAACGGATGACTGGCACAGTGGGTTGGATACTGGACGCATGCTGGAAATAGTTTTCATTGATCTTAAAAAGGCTTTTGATACTGTAGACCATGATATTCTCTGCAAAAAACGTAAGCACTATGAAGTTCATCAAAGAGAATTATCCTGGTTTGAGTCATATCTTTCATGCAGAAAACAATACTGCAGAATTATGGGAACGATTCTCAAACCAGTGAAATTGAAGTTGGTGTACCACAAGGCTCGTGCTTAGGTCCCCTTCTATTCCTGGTCTACGTAAACGATCTCCCGTGTGTTGTCCAGTCCGCTACGGTGTCCATGTATGCTGACGATACAAGCCTTGGTGGAAAGTCCAAAGACATTACTCAGCTGACCAAGGCTATCAATAAAGAACTTGAGCACCTAGTCCAATGGTTAAAGGGCAATAAGCTTTCTATGAATGTTGCCAAAACTCATTCCATGCTTATCTGCTCAAAACCAAAGCACAAAGCTCTCAAAAGCTCAGATGATAAATTTAGTTTACTGATTCGGGATAAGCTCGAGTTAGTTTAACAAACAAAGCACCTTGGAGTTCAAATTGATGACAATCTTAATTGGAAAGAGCATGTAAAAGTTGTCTCTACCAAAGTATCTAGAGCCATTGGATTCTTAAAACACGCTAAGAAACTCCTCCCATTTGATACTCTTTACACAAGTATAGTGGAGCCTCAAATTCGGTACTGATGCCCTGTCTGGGGTTGTTGTGGAACCACTAAAATAAATAAGTTGAAAAAACTTCAAAATAGAGCTGCAAGAACTGTAACTAACAACAGCTTTGATACCCCAGGCAGACCACTTATCAAAAGGCTTGGATGGAAGACCATCAATGAACTTATTAGCTCTGAAACTGTAACAATGGTTTTCAAATCCCTTAACGAGTTGGCTCCACAATATCTTTGTAATTTGTTCACAAAAAATTCACAATTCTCGCTGCATAACCTTCGCAACACCACCACGGATATTAGGTTACCTAAGAAAACTTCTAAGGACAGAAATGTCTTTCTTCTAGAGGTACAAAATTGCGGAGTAGCCTCTCAGCTGAGTCAAAGCAGTTATCCTCCCTGAGTAGCTTTAAACAATCCGTTTTATCTACATAGTGGTTTTACTTTTTTATTCTATTTTTAATATTTGCATATATTGTAAATTAGGGTTTTAATAAAACTGTACATTTAAGTTGTTTGATATCTGTTTTTTTTAGATTATATTATTATTGTAATACTTAAATGGAGGGCCCCTAGAAAATTAATCACCAGATTGAAGGGTGACCCTCCTTAAATAAATTGAAATGAAATGAAATAGGAATGTCACGAGAATGATTGGGAATGAGAGGGGCTAAGTATAAATGGCACGAAGATAAGTATAAAGTGGTGGGAGTGGCATGGGAATGAGTGGGAATGGGTGGAGATGAGAGGGAATACACGTTAATTTTTTTATAAGAAAGTTTTTTTTCGCCCTAGTACTGAAACGTTTTTAGCTATTTCTTGATTTTGGTACTGAAACTTTCTTAAAACTTTCTTAGCAAAAATCTTAAAAGTCACAATACCAAGGAAAAAATGCACATAATAGTCACAAAACCAAGGAAAAAATATTTCGCGCTTGCATGACGATTTCTCCTTGGAATTTTAAGAATATAAATTTTTCAATTTTCTTAGGTTTCAAATATCCAGTACCGAACTTTCTTAACTTTTTGAAGAGCCGAGTACTACTTTCTAATAAACGACTTTCTTATAAAAAAATTAACGTGCACATGAATAGGATAGGAATGGGTGGGAATGTGAGTGGGTATAAACGGGAATTCGTGGGAAATGCATGTGAATAAGTTGAAATGTAAAATTTAAGCGGCACACTCCTGTCCAACCGTGGGACATATACCCAACAGGCTTATGGATCTGGCATTCATTGACATCAAAAAGACTTTTGACACTGAATACTATCTAGAATTCTGCAGGACGAGCTCTCGTGGTTCAAATCCTACTCACGAAACGAACAGAATTTAATTTGACCCAGAAACAGAACAAATTTAAGTTGTTGTGCCACAAGGCTAGTGTCTTCGCACTTTCTGTTTTTCATAAAAATCAAGGATCTCCCACAATATTGCTGTCTCCATGTATGCTGATGACACCAGCCTTTACCACGAATCAAGCAGCTTGACTCTGTTCAATGACGATCTTTATAGGAAGTTAGATTTGTGGCTCAAAGGAAATAAACCTTCAAAGCAAAAGCAGAACATTCTTAGCAGTGAGCTCGTAGATCCAAATCCGAAAATTTGTGACAAACATCTTAAAATGCTTCTCAAACAGAAAATATTGGCGAAACTGAAAATTAAAAAAAATTGGAGGCACTTTACACAGGCATATCGGAGCCACACCCAAGGTATTGTTTACTGTTTGGGGCTGCAGTGGCACATTGTAGCATATCTCAGGAAAATCTGCTGCAAAAGCTGCAAAATTGAGCTGCCAGAATCGTAACTAGACTACTAGCAGCTTTGATGCCCCAAGCATGGTAAACAGTAAAACCTTAAATTACCCTTAAAGGTATGGTGGATATTGTTCCTTTTGTTATGTCTTTATGATTAAAATTACTTGAAAAAATCAGACGCTTTTGCCAAATAAATTCCCAAAATTGTTTATTTTTATTGCATAATACAAAATTCAATGCAACAACGTGATATACAATTTAAGTGATATGAAGTGCTTGACAGACAATAATCATAAGCATACATGAAGCGAAATGACAATGATATTTTACCTTTTGGTCACTATTTTAACAATTTATCATCGAAAAACAGATTCTACGCAGTTTCCTACTGCAGAAACAAAGAAGATTGCGCTGGAGACGTAGCCTGTGAACGAAAATAAAAATCTGATTTTCGAGTTTCGTTCACCTGCTGTACGCAGGCTATGGAGATGAGGACAAGGAGTTCTAATTGTATCACGTTTTGAATTCAATGATGTACAATGATGCATAGATTTAGAACTCCTTCAAATCAAAACTGCCAGAAACTTATTTAGAAAGAAGATTTACCCATGGCCCTGACACCTTGATTGTTCCATTTTCTGAGTCTTTATTAGGTCAAGCAAAAGAGTAAACAAAAATAAACAAAAAAATAAACAAAAATAAACAAAAGAATAAACAAAAAAAACAAAAGAATAAACAAAAATAAACAAAAAAATAAACAAAAATAAACAAAAGGGTAAACAAGAAAAAACTATCTCTGTTTACAGGGCTGTCGCTCAAAATCCACGAGACCACAAATCTCGAATTGCGCCTAAAACGACGCCCAAAGGGCAAATTTAGAGTTTGGGATATCATCCGAGCATTTGAGACCGCGTTTACCTGTCCAAAACATGAAATTAAAATTGCCCTAATCTGCTTGGGTTAGGTTTTAGATAAAATGTGAGCTTTCAAGTTAATTTGAAAAAGTAAAATTAATTTTCAGTTCATGTTAAACTCTCCAAGTCGATATAGAAGCAAGCAGGTTGTTTTAATGCCAACACGTGGGCTGGAAATGAATGTCGTTCATTTAAATTGACTTCAAGGCTCATTGATAAGAGGGGGGCATGAGGGGGCAGGTTTGGGATACCTTTGCCCTCTGTAATTTTTGCAAATTTCTCTACATTCCTATTGTTTGCCCTAAAAATTAGCGTTTTGCCCCCTTCCCTTTCCAGATTCCGGCGTCCCTGATAAGAGCTATTTTAATTTCCAGTGTTGTATATGTAAACGCGATTGCAGATGACTGAATGATATCCCAAACTCTATCTAAGCTTGTCCTTCAGATATCGTTTTGTGAACAATTCGATATTTCTAGCCTAACGAATGTGCAGCTACCAGCCCTGCAAACGGAGATAGTTTTTTAGGCCACCCCCGGTAGAAATTCTTGTCAACAATCGATCGAATGTTTTGAAATTCAATAAGACACAATATAATGGGAGTTGTGATATATAATGGGAGCTGTGGGGTCTTATCATTTTGCAGGGGAAGAGGTTTTTACCTCTGCGGGGGAGATGATTTTACGCAGGCGCCTTAGATCGCGGTTGAGATTAGGACACAGACAATCCTTAGATACATGACAAACATTATTCGTTTTAGAAATACACATTTCAAAGTACGTTTTTAAAAACGATATGTGCAATTATAATGTGTCATAGATCTAGAGATGGCTTGCGTCATCTTGAAAATATCCCTGGGAACGAGGTAGGAAGCGCCATGGAATCGAAAATCAAGCGCAAAGAATATCGGTTCAGAATGTTCTCGCAGCTATCTTCAGCGCAATCGTCTGTCAAAAATTTAGAAAATCAACCAATTTTTAAATCGAGGCTCTGCGAAGAAAAACGGCTTCTTGCAATATGTTTAAAAACCAACATTTCTATCACGGTGTAAAGTGAGAGTTCACTACACTGACTATCGTAAAATGTATAATTTCCCCAGCGTCAATTCCAGGGTTAGGCTACATTATAACATATTGAATAGAAAAACTATTCTATTGACTACTTTCTATTGACTATGATTGCAAGCAATAAAACATAACTGTAAATAAAATTATTTCAACAGGTTTTCAACAGACGTTTTAAGAAGTAAGAGGGAGAAGGGTGCTAAAACCTTTAGTTGAGGCTATGGGAGCAATGCACAAAAAAGAGGGAGCATAACAATATAGCTGGCGCAGTGTGCTGCAAACAAGTAAAAGCACTTGGAATTTTCAACTACGACCAGGAATCGTTTTTTAGCTCAAAGAACTTTTCTACGACGTGTTTTTACTCGTTAAGGACCACGATACCAAATACAGTTGAACACACTTAACTCGAACTCGTTGACTCGAACTGTCTTGTATATCCCTTGAGAGCAACGAGCGTTGATTTAGCTTCGGTTACCCGAATACTCGCCATCTTGAAAAAAATTTCATTTCCCTTAAGAGTTCGAGATAGCGGGGTTTAACTGTACTAAAAATAAAAATTCGCAAAAACGCTTGATACAAAAAATTACATAATATTCCATTTATCAAGACCCTATAATTTCCCTTCATCAAAAATCGTAAATATCAGAAAATTTCGCAAAATTAATGACATAAACCAATTTGCTCCAAAAAAAATTGGTTGAATGTGTTCCCTCAGAACTTCAGTCATGCTTTACGAACTTTGTTCGGATCGAAAGAAATAAAAAAATACAAATAATTTCTAAAGTAGTTCTAATCTAACGTTATTAGACAGGAGTTGGTGGTGAATCTATTTATTTCCAAGGAAAGGAAGCATTAAACCAATTATAAAAAATAACTGCTCTGAAATTGAATTTAAAAAATATATATAATTCAATTTATGGGAAGAGAAACAGTGAATTCCCCCAATTTACATCTATGTTTAAATCTAAGTTCTAAGCTAATTAATATCCGTAGTATCAGCTACCCTCTACATGATCGAATCTCGACACATTCGAACCCTTCAAATTCAACTTCAACACATTTAAATACGCAGGCAGAAAAAAGTAGTCTGCACATTTAGGCCAAGATATTTATCTTTTAAAATGAAATGATATGGTGACGGTCTCTTTCAAAAATAAATGTCTAAGTTTTATGTATTGGCTTGAGGCATCACAGTTACACAGTTCATCTTTCATCATTTGATAGGTAAAAAATCAGTAATCATGTAAAAGCTGAAAATTTGGTTGTAAATTCTTTCAAATAACGTATGGCATTACAGTACAGAATAACTATGACTGCCGTTGTTTAGCCTAATCATAAGATCCTACCTATGAATACAGAATGCCCAAGTGTGATGTGTTGACTTTATGCAACATAATCATATACAGTTGACATTCGCTATCTGGAAATCTAACGGGAAATTTAAATCTGTTCGAGATAGAGAATGCTCGAATTAACGGGCAGTATTTCATAAGAAAGCTTAACGAGAGGAAATTGAATTTGTTCGAAATGGCAAATGTTCGAGATAACGGGCAGTCTAGATAGCGGATATCAACTGTATCTTTTCATTTGACGTGGCAGCTACAAAAGTCTGTAATCGTGTGAAGGTGAAATTCGAAAAGATGGTTGTAAACACTTTTCAAACAAAGTATGGCATTGTAGTAACTATGACTGCCGTCTAACCTAATCACGAAGTCCAACCTATCAATTCAGAATGTCCAAGTGTGATCTGTTGGCTTTATGCAACATAATCACATAGTTCTCTTCTTATGACTTTGTAGCTAAAAAAAGTCTGTGATAATGTGAAGGTCAAATTCTAAAGGGTGGCTGTAAATTCTTCAAAGAAAGTACAGCAAGAACCCGTTGCTACTAGGAAACCAGTTTCTGAAAATTAGCCTGTCTCCTTTCCTAATATTTTGGCAATTTAGATAGAGTCGGGTTGATGTATATTGCCAATAACGTGCTAGAAAATTCATAGCAATACTCGTCTACTATCTACCATTCAAATTAACCCTTTTAATGAACTTCTCAAAGTTAATTTGCAAATTTTTGCCAAAAATCAGCCTGTGGCTTCTTATAAGTATTTTTTCTTATTGGCGGGTTCTTACCGTATGACATTCTGATATGGAAATTTTATCAAACAAAGAATGTCGCTTACCCTACAAACGAAATACTAAAAAGAATGAAAACAAGCTGTTGGCCAAATGCGAGACTACCATTTCAATCATTCGGTCATTTACATCACAGCTAATTACAGTGCATCAACATTAGTCAGCAATTTTAGCATATTTTGGTATACCCTATACTATACTTTTGATTAACCGTACCCGTTACCCTTACCCTTACCCCAACTCAACCGTACCCCTTAACCCTTCCACGCCGGGATTTATTTCCAATCATGACAGGAAAATCCCATTTAAATTTCATTTTGTAAGGGGTAGCACTTACAAACAACAAACTTAATTCAAGAGATAAACTTACATTGAAATATCTGAAATTCAAAGTTAAGTTACGTTACGATAAGTTACGTCTGTATTTACCTCCTGGAAATATGACGTTTTGTGTTATTTGGCAATGGGCCATGTGGTCCTTCCCGGGGTGACAGGATCAATAAAACTTTACCATTTGTGAAACATGAATAATTAATTCTGTGTTAAAGGGTCACGTAAACATACAGTACGACAATAAAAACAAAAACAAATAATTTGGCCTAAACTACAGATCGATGCTGACATATAAACATTATGATACATTTTAATGGGGGAGACTAGCCCTTGAGTAACATCCTTCTTCTAATCATACGATATAGATGATTAATATAAAAATACCTAATTCTTTTCTTTCAATTTGTCGAGAAGATGCTCGATATGTCTTTCTTCGAAGATTCCTACGCTGAGTATATCCTTTCTTGTGATCTTACGCAAATCCTCTAACGATGGATTGCCACATTCTAAAAAGTCCCGTATGAACATCGGCAGACCAATGGAAATCAGCCATTCCTTCACAGATGAAGTGACAATGCTGATCGTGGTATTCTCCAAAACGTCTTTGACATCAGCGTGTTTCTGAAAAATAGATATCAATATAAATGTAGGTAAAAATATGAACCTTGTGGTCTACAATAGATAACGCCACAACATATATCCCAGGGATAAAATTGGGTGTGTGAGCAGTAATATGAAAAAATATATCATCTTTGCTAAATGTATTTACTAAATATTTCAATTCAATTTTCTTTGTAGAGTACATACCTGAATTTGAAACACGTATTCTACACGACCCAAAGGGCGTAGAGATTATTTAATTATGTCGAGCTTGGCTGATGTATGGTACCAAAAATACGATGGAAAACTCTTCAAACAACACTCCTCTATTGTCTGAAATGATTTCTGGCGGATTCTTACTTAAAAATGTTATGATTATGGTATGAATATTTATTACAATCGTCGTAGTTATGCAAGGCTTAGACTTTCCCCTAGTCTATTTCTTTTTTAATCCGAGAAAAAGAACTGAAAGAACTTGAGATAAACAAAGGAAGCTTAGGCGGAGGGGAAAAATGAAACGAGAGATCTCTTGTTTCATTTTTTCCACTCATTTTTTCTTCTGAATTTCCTCCGTTTGTTGTTGGATTATAAAGACATTCTCAGCTTGTATTCAAAATAAATAGACATGGGCAAGTATATGCAAGGCTATACTACGACTCATAAAAGTACCGCCTCGTAATCGTAATTCAAACTTCGAACAATGGCAAATTCGAACTTCGATTATAGAACTCTTAAAGCCTCGTTCCAACGATTCCCAAGGTGCTGGGGATTTCAAGTCCAGAATTTGTGCTCTTATATTACCAATCTAATAAATACTGACAAATTGCTTCTTTGTTTCAGAAGTTCTAACAAGAGTTTACTTCCGGAATAGCAGATAAACTTGCATAAGCCAAACTCAAATGAGATGGGTAAAAAATCAAAGATAAAAATACAGAAGCATACAGTTATGCAGTAAACGAAAAAAAACAAGAAAAAAGCCTTTAACGACATATGAAGCTATCTAAAACCAGTCGAAAAACGTAAACAAATTACCGCAATTATAGACAAAGCAAAAACATTTTTAATGTCCTCAAACCAGTTATTAAAAATACTATGATAACCAAGGGCTGTGGATTACTAGATATTTGAAAAATAAATTATAATAAACACACCAGCATTATTGTCATTATTACTCATTTATTGATTTTTCAGTTTTGCTTTCTTTGCGAGATGAAATGCCAACCAACAGTTGTCATGGGCCGCCATTTTCAATTTCAAACTGATCTTAGAGCTGACTCAGCCCTGTTCCTAGACTGGCAACACGGTCTCTGTATTGCTCTCTGAACCTGGCTATCAACAACAACAGCGAACATAGAAGGACTGTGTAGCCAGTTTACCTTGTTCCCACTCTTGGATAAGTTTGAAATCGGCTTTAAATTGAAAATGGCGGCTTAAAACAATTGTTAGATTGTATTTCAGCTCGCAAAGAAAGTTCGCATGATTTTACATTTAAAATATCTACAAATCCCTCTTCTTACAGCCCTTGATCAAGCTTGACGTAATAATTTAGCTAGGCAAGAAAATGACAGATATCAACGAAGAAACAGAGTAAGATTTAATACCAATAGTGAAATTGACACTAAATCTCTCAAGCAGAAAATCAAAACAAACAAAGCCATGTTTTGATTTTCTGCTCGAGATAATTCGCTTTGTCTTGAATGGCTAATCGCGTTGAAATTGGCGTGTCAATTTCACTAATGTTACAAAATTTGCCTCTGTTCATCGAACATCCAATTCAAATTGAAGAACATGCATGGATAAACGGCTGTATCAATGCTTTGCTTAATAAAAAAATGGAAAGAATCAAATAATCAAACTAACCGCAGGCGTGTGACTCTTCCCAAGAGACCCAATTCGTAATGTATCCATACTTTCAACAATTTGTTGCACTGGTCTTTCAAGTTCCTTTGAAAATCTTAATACCAAAGAATACGGAATATTCCAGCTACCATCCTGCAAAACAACACATCTTGGTTTTAACTTTGCGTTTGAAGACAAGTTTAAAAATAAAGTCCGAGTCTTTCAAATAGCAAGCAAAAGCAACCTCGTTACTCGAGATATTTTTCAGAAATAAAATACGCCATTAAAAACCATTTCCTTTTTCTTCACTTCTAAGAAATGTCGGCGTAAGAAAGGATGTCATGACATTTCTCCCATGATGGAAGAATACAATCAATAAACAAGGTAGAAAAAATTAGCTTGACAGTCAAAATGTCAAGTGTTTTCTTGACATTTTCGCAGCCAAGCAAATCGTAATAAACGAAATCATAACGTTTTGCTTTCTCTGTTCACTTTCACTTGATTGAGTGCACACAAGAGTGTGATATATATTATGTTTGAAACCCACCATCTTTTGATTTGAAAATTTCACCCCTGTTATATATGGAAAAATTTTTATATTAATTATAAATATTTCAACTTTAATTTCTCCTTTGAATTACGTTTCTTCGTATGTACTGCATCCTGAAACATAAAACTTGCATGGGATTTGCCTGTTTAGTAGAAATGAATCTGGGCGTGAAATGGTTACGCAGGAAGCAGAGGGGTGTCACCCTAAACAAATCATTAACTTGCTGATAATTATTTAATGAATTTGTGAGTTGTATGATGTAACTTCAATATAAATGCACGCTTAACGAGTTTACTTGTTTCAAAAGCGTAAAGAAAATGGTAAACAACAAGGTGATCCATTCAGGGCGATGATCAACTCAGGGGCGATGATCCATTCAAGGCGACACCACTCTGGCACAATAAAACAAAATCAATTCAACAGAAGAAACGATATTAAAATTTGTGAAATACATTAAAAATTTCATAGACATTTGCCCCCTGAAGATATGTCTTTTTACATATTTTATCAATGGGCCACATGGCCCTTCCAGGGTTGAAATGTTAAATTAACATAGCCTAGCTCAGATGCAAGATTTTAGAATCTTGACAATACATTATGTGCCCTCCTAGCTCTAGAGCACTGCTTAGACTACGTTCACACGATGCCAGTAAAATTTGAAAACCGAACAATACGTTACGGATTGGCCTCCCGTTCACACGAACTCTAGCCGACACAATTTGAAAACGGTGTCGTGTGAACACCCGAAAACAATGAAAACGGACGTCACATTTAGTGTCGTTTTCCAATTTTGCCGGTATCGTGTGAACTCAAGCAAGAATTCCAGTAGCGTCACATTTTGTTTTGTTTTCAAATTGTACCGGTATCGCGTGGACGTAGTCTAAGCAGTGCTCTAGAGCTAGGGGGCTAAGGGGTCAGCCCCCCTTGTTAATGCCTAAAAACGACTGGATTTTACTTTTTGGTATTGTTTTGGGTTATTTTTATATTAGAGCCCCCCTTGTTATTTTAGTGGCACTACATTAGTAGCAATATTCAATATGACAATGTTTGAATACCAACCTCTTCAGTATAGGGACATTCAGTCAAATCAATATTTTCTGTTGATAATTTCCTTCTTACAAGCTCAGTTAATTGCCTTGGCGCAAGAATAGTTCTTCCAGATACTGAAGTTGTACCTTGCGATAAAATGTGATTCGTGCTATCATGTAAAATATGATTTCGTTGTTCATTCCTATCCTCTGCAGGCGTACTTGTGAAAACATCACTGTCAGAGCCTGCAATATCCTTGCCCGCATTAAGCAATGCAATACTATCCACCTTCTTGCGCTCTGTTATACTCGAAAGTTCGACGACTTGCCGTGGCGGTAATGTGGGCTTTGGTTTCATTACAGGCTTATGTGCCCTTGGTAACGTATTGTTACCTGGTTTATTAGTAAGATCCGGTTCTTTGGAACCAGCAGTGGTTTCTGAACCCGCCTCGTGATTAGCTCCATCCCCATACGAAACACTTCTACGCTTTCGTGGCGGGATAAACGGCTTCTTTTCCTCCTGTCCTTCTTTTCCTGGCTCCGTGGTATTACCTCTCGAAAAACGTCTGGGTGCTGGGACAGGCTGCTTTTTATCAGCTGAAGACAGCTTGCCCCGTTGCTCGGAGTCTTCGCTGGAAAATTCAGGACCTTTTATCAAATGACTCTTCGAAGTCATGATTGAGTTACCTCTCGTGTTATCAATATCATGTTCAGAGGAAATAGCTTCGTTTTCATATGAAACTTTTCTTGGTTGAATTTCGGGGACATGATTTTGTAAAATATTAGCTAACTGGACCGGCTTCGAAGGTTGGATAGATTCTTTTTTTGCAATATCTGATCTTTGAGGAGGCGTTGGTGGTATTTTTGCAGTTCGTTCGTTGGATCCATTGTCACATTCTTTATTTTGCATGACAGGTGGTGTTTTACCAAGCTTCTGTGATTGAAGTTTAATCTCGCTTAAATCAAGTCCCTTGACTTGCGTATTGTCATTGCTACTTCCGATTTTCAAACACCCCGCCACGGAATGTCCTGAAAGCTTTTCCATACTTTTAGATGGCACCATTGGAACTTTTCCCGGGTGGTTATTAGGATTTGATGAAACGCGCGGGGGCGTCATCGGCGGTATTCGTGACAGTGGAGCGGATAAAGTCGATTTCAGAATATCTTTTTTTCCTGACGAAAGCAAAGGGCTTTCTCCAGTTGGTTTGCCAATATCGTTAATCTCTTGATCTTCCCTTATTGGTATGGGAGGTGGTTGCTTGAGTGGTTTTGATCTTACGCTATTCGATCTGCTCTTTCGTCCTGCAAAAAATAACAAAAAATTCTCAACATTCATCTCACCGTAGCCTTGTGGTCATAACACGTGGCTGAGGGGGCCCTTTACATGAGGAACTCGTGCCGGTCTGAGATCTCTTCGACATATTTTTTACGCTTGTTGCGGGCACAACACGTGCGAATGGTTGAACGAAACATTGACGTGAATGTCGCAATGGCCTACCATATCGTTTCAAATTGATTAATCATGGTGTGTATGATTGAATATGTAATAATTTTATGTCACGTGGGATAAAGTATTCTGAAGAATACTGTAAAATTGAAGAATCTGAAAAAAAATTAAAAGTCAATGTGACTTAAAATAATATAGTTTCTGCATCTAGTGATATGTTAATTTCATATACTAATAATATATGCTAATAATATAGTTTCTGCATCATATGTTAATTTCAGATAGCTCAAAGTAAGCTTATCTTTTGAATTAAGTTGGCTTGTAAGTGCTGCCCCCTGCAAAATGAAATTTAGATAAGATTTTTGAAGATGGACAAAAAAAAGAGCTGCAGGGCCACAAGTTGTTAAATATTTTGTTATAAAGCCAAGGTAATGAATATCTAATTGCCTCCAAATTAAATTGGATGTGAAGAGGAACAGGAAGAGGAACATAACTTTTGAGAATTCCGTGTGCAGTGTGTTGTTCTTTTTAAGCCATAGAACTGCCAACTGAAGAAATGTAGGTGGCATATTTAGTTTTTTAATTTAAGTAGTTTTCAGTATTTTACTCAAATAGCCTATATATTTTTGGTCTGACATTACGATCTGAAAAAGTACACATTCCATTTTTGGTGATTAGATTTCATGTTTGCGGGTTTTACTGCACCTTTAAAAAGTGCAAGTTTTATTGCACGCTTCAATTACAATTACTCAACACGATAACTTTATGTTACCTGATTCTTGATCGAGTATTGCAACACTGCCAGCACCGCTGCTCAAACTTCCACTTGAACTGTTAAGAGAGTCTTGGCTGAGAAATGCTATCAAAAAAGAAACATCAAGGTGTGAATAATGAAATGAAAAGCATATAAAACAACAAGAGCTCAACACAAGCATCACTTTCATATACCCTGGTTCGTATGCAAAATTAAATTATTTCTACTTCATTCTTTCTTGTTTTGAAACAAATTTAATAGACTTCCACATTATCAGCAACTTCAAATTTTAACAATGGTTAATGTCACTCATTTGCAGTAGGAATCACACAACAAAACACACATGAAGTACTTACTGGCCGAGCCATTGCCCGATCCCTTGTTAACGTGTTTTTGGCCAAATGTGTATCTCAAATCAGGACTTTCACGACTTATATCGCTGCCAGAAGAATGTCCAAGCAAGGTGTTATCATCAGCCTGCAAAATACATTTTATATTTTAACTAAAATTTAAAAATGAGAGTTCTTAACATAATATGCATTCACATCTATAGTTTAATTGATTTCTCTAAGCCTGTGAACATGCCTAAAAAAATTGGAAGAAAACTGTAATACAAAGACTGTAATACGAGTGTCCGGTACCGTAAAATGGCATTAGAAAGATTCCTCGGCTTACACTTGCGGTACAAGAATAAAGCGGTACGAGAATAAAATTCAATTTTGGAATTTAATTAGCTTTTCAATAGCACAGGTAGCGAGGAAAAACGGTAAAAATATTTTTTGTTGAATTAAAAAAGACTGTGTGTCTGTTTTTTCGCGTATTTTATTCTATATAGTCCCTGTTCGCAACCCCTTATCAAGACGTCCATCTCTCCTCGTGTTCCCCCTTCTCCTCCTCGCTGACTCCTAATTACGGTTGCCGCGCTTTGAAAGCATGGCCTAGTGCCCAGAGAAACGCAGGCCTTGGTGACGAGTCATAGGACTGCGTCGTCCTGAGAACTAGCTCTCAGGCTATCAGGCCATGCTTTCAAAGCGCACCAACTGTTTGAAACTTAGGCCATAACAAACAACAACAAGCAGAACCACAGACAGCGAACCAGGAGAGGAAAGATGCTGGTAACTAAAGACATTTATTCATTCACGCCCACACAGATTGTGTCCACAATACGCATGGTATAATAACCTTGGTTACAAATAGGGCCGCATAATGAATTTATAGGTTCCAGGTCAAGCGTAATCATGGATCTCTAATTTTGATTATATTCAATTGGGCTTCTGAATGTTATCAATTCTTAAGTTTTAACACATTTTAAATTTAAAATAGTCTTTGTTAATATTTAATCATAAATATTAACGCACATTATTATCGTTAATATTTATAATTAAATGTTCCAATTTATACTCACTGATAATTTGTGTATCGCAATACATTTCATTTATAAAATAGCCAAATATATATAATGATGGTGATAATGAATGATTATATAGTTTTTCTATAAACAAAAAGTAGCAAGTTCTTGCTTTATTTCATCTCTTTAGGAAATGAATTCCAAATTTTTGGACCTAAGTATCTGAGCGATTTATTGCCGTAATAGGTAGTTTTGAAATTTGGAGGAGATGATTATGAACGCAGGGTCAGTGACCCTCCCAACCTCCACTCTCCTTAGCCCTCTGGTTGCAAACAAACTTAAGATTTAAGAAATTCTGCGGAAGGCAAGAAAAGAAAAGAAACTTAAAATTAACTCAATGGGATTACTCTGGACATGCTCTGGATCTTGAAAAGATATAATGCCCTGCCCTTTTTCAATGCAATAAATCTACAGGTTTTTCCACTTCATTAATAAGCTTTGTGTGTATGTTATTAAGAGACGCCTCGTATATTTGACAAGAAATATTAGCATTCAAAACATGAATCAATCCTTTTTTCTAATTAATAAAACGCATATTTTGTGTGCTTTTAAAGTTAAACGGTACAGTTTAAAAATAACATATTCAAATTTATCAAACAAACTCCGTTGCAGAAAATCTTTCAAAAAAATCGCTGAGCAGAAAGCCAGATTTCGTAAGAGCAGGGCCAACTCGCCTGGATTAGATGTGGCTAACCAAAGTGAAATAATTATTGGATGGTGTTCATATCATAATAGTTTTCAGAACTGCAAAGCAGGCCTGACATGTCATTCTAGTGAGTCTTTCAGCAAAATATAAACAATTTCCTGCTTCCACAATATCAAAGTAGGCAACGTTAAATGTCATAATTCTCAGTAAAAGTCTGAAACTAGCATATAAACGAACCCTGACAGAATTACCTTTACTTAAATTGTGGCGTTTAATTACCTTTGCTTAAGTCAACCTAGCATTTATGACATTTAAGAGCACCTCCCTTTGAATTCCGGAAACTATCAACAACTGGGCATTGCAAGCACCAAATAATCCTAAGTTCGAAGTTGTCAAACGTTCACTTACAGTTTCCTCCTCGCCAATGGTTTCTGAAGAAATATTTTGCGCTCCCGATTGATCCGGAGAGCCTAAGAAAACAAATAAAAAATGGAAATAATAAATGAATGCATTAACCTACACCAGAGAGCTAACAATGTGAACAATAAATCACACAAAAAATTAGAGTTGAATGATGGAAGCTAAAATGCACTTATGAAATGAGCTCCATAAATCTCTTAGAGCTGTATCTCAATTTACCGTAAATCCTCGATTTAGCCCCCTGGAGTCTAATTGATTTGAAGACTTTTTGAGTGGGGGCTGCTAATTCGAAGTTTGACTCTTTCCAATAGGATAACTACATAGATATGAATGCTGCAGGATAACTACGCATTGAAAAGCACAACATACTTGCATAAAAACAGAATTCGCTGAACAAAATGTGAAATAACAAGCCTAATGAAATACGAAATTCGAGGGTGGGGGTTTAATCAAGGGGGGCCTAATTCTAAGTTTTATGGTACTAAATTAACAACATGATAACTAAATCACATGGAACGTGGAGAACATGGAAAGTACCAAGCTAAGCAAAAATGGCTAATTGATACTAAAAGAAGGTGCACTTATGAAATGAGCTCATTAAATCTCTTAAAAAAGCCGTATCTAATATTAACAAAATAATAACGAAATATAAAACATGGGTGAAGGCAATTGAGTGATACTAAAAAAGTGCACTTATTAAAAAATGAACGAGCTCATTAAATCTATCTAGATTTCCGTAGCAATACTATGTATGGCCCAAGCATACATTATTGATAAATGAAAGCCCAAAATATATCAGGTTTTTCATCCACGCAAACTCCTCCACGGCAATACTCCTCTTGCTTGTCTATAATTAGCGTCTCCGGAGATCATCAATTATTTTTAGAGCTATTAAGTAATAAACATCGGGAAGGGTCATATGACCCATTGACAAACAACGTAAAACAAACAAACAACGTATTTTCAGGAGGTAAATGCGGGCAGAACTTTAAATTGATTTTAGATATTTCAAAGTAAGTTTATCTTACAAATTAAGTTGGTTTGCATGGACTACCACCCCCTGCAAAATAAATCCGGATGTGAAAGGGTTAAGCTATATGCGGTTGCAATTGACAGTATATTATTTGTTCCGGAAAATGAATGGTGAATCGCGACAGTAAATAATTGACGGTATATCGAGGGTAGCTTCAAGCAATATAGCGTTCAAATCTTTGAATGGTTGATCTCATTGTTTTCTCCTAACCAAATTGAATAACATTCGCACCTCGCGGCATTGCATGAACGGGATCTCGACAGTTTTAGGTTGCTGAAATAAAATGAATTGCACGCTTCATTTTTCAAGTTTTATGAAAAATTATTATTTCAAGTTTTATGAAATTGAAATTCAGAAATAATTTTCCCAGAAGCTTCAAAAATGAAGCGTGCAATTCAGTTTATTTCAGAAACCTAAAACTGTCGATATCTGTTCATGCAATGCCACGAGGTGTGAATGTTATTCAATTTGGTTAGGAGAAAACAATGAGATCAACCATTCAAATATTTGAACGCTACGTTGCGGAAAGCAAGGTTAGCGTTATAATGGAAGGCGGTATTGCGGAGTTTGACTGAATTAATTGTACCAGTGTAAAACAAGGAGTGACCCTTTTTCTCTGTTTTTCTTCTTTTCTTCTCTTCTTTTGCCAACTTTTTCTTCTCTTTCTTCGTCAATTGATGCTTCTCTATCCCGTGTTTGCCATGAGTCAAGGAATCTCTATAACCCCTAAAAGCAAAGTAATGCAACTTTTCAAAAACCAAGAATTTAGAATGAATAGCTACGAATACCATTGAAATAATGATTGAATTAAATGCCAATAGATTTGACGACGCTTCGAGTATATACACTTTACCTAGCGGTTAAAGAGCGACGTTTGATAAAAAGCAAATGCTCGTGTACGTCGTACAACCACTTCGACTTCAATAGTATTGTCATTCATGTATGTATATGATTTAACATTATGAGAATTTGGGTCACCTTAAAATTCAGCTGTGCAATAGTAATAATGAGATTGTTACGTGTGGCAATAGTCATCAAATAAATGCCAAGATTAAGAAACAAAAAAAGTAAGATACGGTATATTTAGTAGTTAACTTCGTTATTACTAATGAAGGGTCATGCCCGATATGTTCAGTGTTACTTTATCTTGGTATTATTAGCTTGTTAAAAGCTCTGTTTGCAAATCATCAAAAACAAGTCAAAGAACTACAAGGTTGTCCAAAAATTTGTCTCCAGGCTTTCAAAGCTGCTATGCACTAGCCTTAGATTTGATAATTTTGTCTTTGCTTGATGTTGATGTAAAAGGCATCAACTTAAAGTTTGATGCCTTGTTTGCTAACATCTACTGACCAATCCCTGAACTATACAAAAGAAAGGCCAACGTTAAAGGCTTTTTCAAAGCCATAATGTAGCATATTTAGCAAATTTTATTTCTAACTAATCTTTTATTAGGACTAATTTAACTAATCTTTTATATGACGAAATCATTTATTTTTGGGTTTTGTCCTTTATAACTCAGTGATCATTTGGTAGATTTTGTCAAACAAGGTATCAAACCATAATTGAAGCCTCTTGATATCAAATTCAAGCAAAAAAATTCATTAACACTAAAACTCCTCTGCGGCAACTTTGCAAACGTGAGAATATCACGTTGCACAGTTCAATCACGCCATCAAATGGACGCTTTTAATTGGCTCGTTAGAATTCGATTATTCGATTAATCCAATCAATGTTTTCAAAGGTGTCAGTTATGTAATAGGTCCTTAGAGTGTTCGATTCAACCATCACAAAGTACCGTAACAACAACAACAACAACTCAATGTCCAAACAATGAAAAATGAAACCATTCCCACTCCCAAAAAACTCAGCAACTAAAGTATAGCCTACGATTCAACTTTGTCCACAACAGCATCTTGAGATATCTCTCCGTGTTTTACTTTGGTCATCATATCAATCAACTCTTCCGGTTTCAACGTCAAGTCCTTTGCAATAAAAGAGTCCCGAACGTTGTTGGGTTTATCTCCAGTTCCAAATCTTTTGCGAGGATTCGCTGCAGTCACAGACGCCTTTTCTCGCGTGGAAAAGCTTTTGAAAATTTTCGACCTCTTCTTATCTTTCTTCGTTTCAATGCGCAAAGGTTTTTGATCTGCAAAAAGGAGAAAATTAACAAACCAAGCAGAATATATCATTCTTGCAAGCAGCATATCTAGGTGAATTTCAAAAACTAAACGAACTGTGAGTTTGTTTACATTTTGAGGCTAGCCAATTACATCACATAGTTTGTATCACGCGATCATAAATAATGCGAATTTATTGGCCATTTTCAAAATTTAGACAATAAACTATCGGATGAGTAAAAAAACATGTGACGTTTGAAAATTTATTAATCAATGATAATTTTTTTCGATTCTGAAAATTTGACAATTAGTGTGTATGTGAGACGTAAAATTAGCAAAGAAAAATTATTTTATCAAAATCAGACGGTTAGTAAATGAGTTATTAGGATAGATACATAAATTAGTTCTCATTAATTCGCCTGTTTCTTTCTCTTATGCAATGAAAATATTTTCTTTTTATTTCCCATAACTTCCAGGAAATAAATATTGTCAATATTAACCATTTTTGAGTTACAGCTGACTGATTTTTTGATGTTTACTAATAACTCGCAAGCTAAATATCCATTTTTGATTAAATAATTCCTCATCACTAATTTAAATATTTGCAAACGTCACAACTAGTTTTTATTCGCCCGGTAAAATAAAGCACTTTGTACTCTGGTTAATGTTTCAAACAAAATTGTTTGTTTGACCGCAGAAGGCCTCCAGGTTTAAATACAAAACAAGCTCATTCTGTTCTCAATCTCCCTTTAAAATTGTTTGGAACTTGAAACTCATACGCAGAAAAACATAAGAAAATAACGTTTAAGAGCAACTTGCAGAGCTTCTTGTAAACTGGGGATTCATAAATTATTTAAATCGTTAAAAGATTTTATGCTGAATTTATTTCCATTTAACAGGCAAATTCCATCCATGTTTTCCTTTTGCAAGAGTAACACACACAAACCTAACACAAACCAACCATAATTTAGCGTTGGAATCCCAGAGAGGGCAGTACTATCTGACTTGGATAGGGAGGCGAGTCCTATATTTTTGGGTCTGGGATTTCAATTCCATATATATATATTTTGGGTCGGAAAATGTTTCATCAAAAATTATAATTTGGCTCTAAAATGTAAAAATATTAAGAAATAGCATATAAATGTTAATAAAAAGATGCAATAGGCAGCAAATTTGCATCATAATGTTTTTGGTTATGCATTTTCCATCTATTATATTCATTTGGGTATGCATTTTCCACCTATTATGGGTCAGCTGAAGATTTCCTCGGACACGCCCCCTTGTCTATGTTAGATGGTACTGCCCCCCCCCCAGGGTTGGAATATTTGAAATTAATTTAAAGTTCTATCTCCATTAACCTCCTGAAAATATGACACTTTACGTTGTTTATCAATTGGCTATATGGTCTTTCCAGGGGTGAAAAAGTTGAATGCAAGACCTTAACGGACAAAACTTACCAAAATCAACATCTGTCAGATTTGTTGTACTTTTTGTAATTCTTTTGTCATGCTTCGAAATGCTGGTAGATCTTCGAAACGGCATTTCAACGTTCAAATAAGCCTTTGGTTCTTCCTGTTAATGAAAAGAAAGTTTTCAATTTTCTCTTGTTTTTTTAAGTTTTAAGTTCTTGTGCTCTTTCTTAAAAGTATTTAAATCCTTTTATGTTTTTTGGGTAGCAACCAATCAGCAAAATATTTATCATAACAAAAAAATTTATAAAAATTCTTTGAAAACATTTTTCGCCATATTGTAGCCTTCTCCTTCAATCTCTTGCTCGATTTTCAAACCAGTGTTGTTTTGAAGTTTACGTAATAGAAGAAGAATTAAAATAACGTTTCACATTTCGTTTAAAGTGCATATGACTCGAATATTTTTATTGTTTAATACGAAGGAGTGTCTCATGAGAAGTCACAAGCTTTTTTCGGTATTTCAATATCTTATCGATAGCTTTTGAAATATGAAGGTTTGAAGAGGACGTTTTAGTGGTAAAAAATGGCGGTGAAACGCCAAAAAAAATTCACTATTTGTGACGTAATTAGGTTGTCTTGTGAAAATGAGAAAATATGAAAGTATTGATTACTCAAAAACTATTGAAGCAAAGTCAATAAAAATTGGCATAAACAACAACTGAACGGCAATCAACATTTTCTTACATGGAATTTCGTCGCCATGACATGTTAGTTACCAGATCTCACTATTCAGTGAATTATTAAACATAATTTTAAATAGTTCTTAGCAAGCTTGGCGTTGAATTAACATCTTCAAAAATAAAATTATTTACTACGGGAAGTGATGTAAAAATAAATTGATCAAAACAATCAAAGGAGTCTGGTAACTAGTTCGTTGATGTGGCAACATTATGTGAAAAGTTTCACGCATCGCAAAAATCGGACACTGAGGTCACTGAACTCTAAAGCATAATATCTCGCTGACTAAACGAGATATTGAAAAAAGGGAAAATTTTTACACGTTTTGATCACCGGCCTTTCAAATGAGAAAATAAAAAATTTCGCATCATTTTCATTTTAACATGCCAGGGGAAATTAGAGGAGTATTTTAGGAGAAATGGGAAGTTTAAGCTCAGAACTTAGTTTCAAGCAAGAGCAATCACAGGTCATGGTGAAATTATTTTCTTGGGTCAATTTCTGCCTGTAAAATTTATCTGTTGATTTAAATTGAACCAGGTCAGCAACGAGATGCATTTTGGGTCGATAACAATGCATTTTGGGTCGATAACAATGCATTTTGGGTCGATAAAAATGCATTTTGGGTCCATAACAATACATTGTGTTTGTTGTTCCACAATGCTTGATAGAATACTTGTTTTGCTTTTTCTGCTTTAATGCAAATCAGATACTCCATTAATTCAAGTAATTTGATTGTTGTCATACGAGATTTAGGAACTCGTTGGAATTAGATTTAGGTACTTGTGTGCAATTTTTGAAATTTTGATTTTGACAAATGAAATTGCCACACCCACAGCAATAATTAATCGCTTATTTTACTATGTTTATCAGTTGTGCATTAGATGCGGTTGTTTACAAAACTGACAGTGGGACGAATATTTCAATCTTTGAAATTACATTGAGCATTTTGAAGGACAATAACACTTAAATTATTTTAGTAGCTGTTTTTGTTTCGTTTTTTTGAAGAAGTGATTTAAAACGCTGATTTATTCTGAAATTTAAACCCATTTTTGAAAGGTCAGGAAATAGGAAAATTGCCATAAATTTAAAATTGACATTGTTTACTCTTAATAGCAACTGTCTATTTATTTTTATTCTAATCTGTGAATATTTTCTTTTTTGCTGTATATTGCCATGTCTCCGTTTTTCAAACTGGCATTTTTTTAGTAATGATTTGTAAATCATTTATTTCTGAAGCTTAATCGAAGCTCTCATGCAAAGTTCATCAGTTCATTTAATTCTTTATATTCCATTAATACACACAAATAAACAATACAAGGATACACAAAGCATACAATATTAATACATTTAAAAGAATATACTGACAATAGTATAATACAGGAATTACAAGAATTTATACAGGTATAATCTACCTATGTGCTGTAGTGGAATAATTTAGAGGAGGAGAGAAGTAGGTAGACTAACGAGAAGAGAGGCCCCCCTATCTTAAGATATTATTGTTTCAATCAAAATAATTGGCAGTTTTAATGATATAAAAATTTTAAATGGATTATGAAATATCCAGTTTGAGAAATATTACAAATCCAATTGTATTTCACAGGTCAAGTAAATAATTTTTTAATTTAAATAGAATCCATAGCAAATTTTGCAAATGAAATTTGAGGCTTCTTTTGAATGAAATTTTCGAAGGGAAATTTCTATTTGATGCTGGTATATCATTCCAAATTTTGGCTCCGAAATATCGAATGGATTTTAAACAACCTAACAAGTTATTTTTCAGGTGAAAATGCGTGACTAAAAATCTCCGTTTACAGGGCTGTAGTTCGAAATTCGTAAGGCTAAAAATCTCAAATCGTGGCTTAAAATAATGTCCGAAGAGCAAATGTATCGTACAGTTTGGGATATCACCCAATCATCTGCGGCCACGTTTATATCTGTCAGAAATTGTAAATTAAAAGTGTTCTCATTTGTGAGTTAAATTATATCATTAAAACTCATTAAAACAATTTTTGATTGTTCCAAAGCCGACTAGGGAGTTTAAAATTTAAAAAAGATTCAGTAATCAACTGAGCTGTGATTTTGCTGATTATGCGGGTGAAATTTGTTGTTTTTCTCTTTCTGGGAATTTATATGCAGTCTTTCTATGCAACTTCTTTTATCATATCCTTATTACTGCCTTTAATGATTCTAGAATTCTTAAATAGTATGTATTGTTCCGTTATAGTGTTTTGTAATGTATTGTGGTGTATTGCAGGGTATTATAGAGTATTGTATTGTAATGTATTGTATCATTCCTTCGTTATGTGTATTGTGTAGTGTGTGGTTGTGTATTGATTGTAAATGTTCCTTGTTCGTTGTAAACGTATAGCCACAGCATGTATTTCCATGGTCTTTGTGATCAGAGAAAAGATGAGAGAAAGAAGGCAAAAAACATTTGAGGTTTTTAAAAATATTTCTAAGAATGTTTTTGACACTTTCTGCAGTTCTGCTGTAAGTTTTCAATCAACTATAAATATATATGTTTGTTTCAGGTAGTACTGACTTGGAGCGGTTACGGTCGCGGCATCTGCATCATCTCCAGTATTTGTTTTCAATCATTTCAGAAGAGCGGTATGATGTATTGAAGAAGCTCATTTTGCATTGGCGCAAGTACGATTCGACCTTTTTTTTTACCAATCTCTTGCATAAATTGTAAGATTTCCCTATCCCACAAAGGGCACCATGGTTCACTGAATAATACTGTAAAACATTGTATTTTCAGTAGGTAAATAAATGTTGAGTTTTTCGGCTATTTTCGATTCGATATTTGGGCTATGGGTCCCCTTGGCGTGGACAGTTTGGATATTGTGCTACAATAAAGAAAACAATTTAAGTTGAAAGAAGGTTCTAGTCTTTTGATTATTAGAGGAATAGAGATCGAGAAATTAGGGAGCAAATTTACGAACTTTTTGTCTTTGTTATTTATTTATTATTGTAAATGAGATAAAATGACATTATTTGAATAGTTTTTTGCACTTTTCCCCTCAAAGCACGGTGGAGTGACAGAGGCGAATTTTGTAACAATAGTGAAATTGACACACTAGTTTTAAAGCGATTATCCATTGAGCGCAAAACAGAAGTCTCAACTGGAAAACAAAAACAAAGTTGTGGATGAGATATTTTCATTTTCCAGTTGAGAGAGTTTTGTTTTGTTCTCGAGGAATGATTGCTTTGAAACTAGTGTGTCAATTTCACTATTGTTACAAAATTCGCCTCTGTTCAGTGGGGCACTAAAATGGTGAAATAGTAAAAGAAATATTTTAGATTTTTCCAAATAAAATCAGTTAAGTTTGTTGAACATTGGCTGAGATATGACTAGCTGAATACCGGTTCTTTCCCTATCAAATTACTGTGTTTTCAGTTTTTTGCCAAAATGTATGAATCAAGCCCAAAACACTGGGGTTCGAGGAAGAAATTAACGCATTTAGCTGTTCATATCTTCGCCAAAGCTCAACACATTTAACTAATTTTTCACATGTGAAGTTGTTGTATAGTGTTCTTTTAAACTATATGGTGGAAAGTTAAAACATTTTTTTCCCCTCGTTAGATAATGTCCCCTCGTTATATAATTTCAAATTGAGTTTGGTTAATTTGTCTTTTTATTCGCATAGACTTAAATTAGAAATTAACGGGCAAAATTTAGACTTCATGGGAGAAGAGCAATAATTAAAAATTTTTATTCAACAGTTGCGGTAGACGAGATGTTATCGATGTTACGGAATACAATTTTTGCAAACACAGAGAAGAGGTGAGTTGCTAATTTTTGTGTGACGACTTCTGCCGTAGCTTTTAGGTATTGGTTTAATGCTAGGAGATATTATTCCATTCTTGATAAGGTTTGTGTGAAAGTGTTTCTTATCTTTATTTCATTTGACAATTAGGTAATTTTAATGTACGAACAATCTTTGTGTGTGTGTGTTGTACAATAAATTCAATAAAACAAACAAATAGAGTAATACAAATTGTACTTTGAACAGAGTATATAATTTTAACAAATTTATAATAATTATAATTATTATTATTATTATTATTAACTATAATTTTAATTATTAATTATAATTTTAATTTAGAGTGGAATTTTTTTTCAATTTTATGTAAAACTATATACTATGTTCAAAATACAATTTTTATTATTCTATTTGTTTGTTTTCAGGTAACATTTTAGACTATGATAACTGTTTCCGAAGGCAATACCATAAGATATTAACCTCAAGCCGTCAGCAAAGATAATTAAAGTTCCTGAATGAAGCCATTGTAGACGAAGCCATTTGATGCTGCTTGTGTTCGAACCTTGAGTTCTGAATTTCCTGTAGTGATCGAGCGGTTTGTACTGAGAAATAATGCCATACCCTGACGCCGTCAGTTTCAAACAATCTTGACCAATCAGATTTATTACTAGGTTTGGGGCCCTGATCGTAGGGTAATAAAGCGAAATAGTAACCATTCCTTTGCCAATTTCACCAGCTTTTGTCCCAGAGATAACGTTTCACACATAACATACCCTTATTACTGCCTACCTCCAAATCAAATCTTTGATTGGTTGAACACATCTGGTATCCTAACCGAGTTGAATAGCATTAGCAACTGGCGGCATTGTTCGAGGGGGATCTAGGCCGTTTTGAAGCTTTTGCAAAAACAGTTTTGTTTGGTTAATCTTAACGCCTTGGTTCATATCTGTTTATTAGAAAACTTTCATATTGCGAAAAACAGAAAAGTAAAAGAAATTAATCCTTTTTCAATTATGTTATCTATGTTCTGTTTCAGCGGCCTGGATTTTCATTGATGTTGAAATATCTCGTGTATCATTACAATTGGATTTTTAGAGTAAGTCTGTACTCCTTCTTTTTTTGCAAATTTTAATATTATTGGGCACATTTCGTAAAACGAAGGATTTTGACAACAACGAACAAAGCGCTCAGCAGTGTTCAATGATTTGCAGACATTGCATTGTGCATTTTGATTTGGTTGAATGGTGTAAAATCTTTTAAAAGAAACTGGAAATCCCTTTATCACTCAAGAAACCCAAATCCTTTTTCTCATAAAGTAATTGGACCTGCATAGTCTTACAACTAGAGCTTGGAGAAAATAGATTTTGCACTTCGGGGGTACTTGAAGAATTTCCCTTAAGCTGTTCACAAGGGGCGAATCATAGCTCTAAGTAGTGACAGATTAAGGGTACCAGGGCAAAGGATCTTAGTGGCCAGATTTAGAGTGGAATTTGGAGCTCCCTTGTACACTAAGCCCAGAAAGACACAAGGAGCGAATCGTAACTCTAAGTGCCAGGTTAAGGGTATCAGGGCAAAGGATCTTAGTGCCCGAATTTAGAGTGGAATTTGGGCTCCATTGTACACTAAACCCAGAAAGACACAAGGAGTGAATCGTAGCTCTAAGTGCTATGTTAAGGGTATCAGGGTAAAGGATCTTAGTGCCCGAATTTAAAATGGAATTTTGGGCTCCTTTCTACACTACCCCCAGTACGACAATACAGTTGAACCCCGCTATCTCGAACTCTTAAGGGGAATGAACATTTAAAGTTCTCAAGTTGTATATAAAATAGTATTAAAACAGTAACGGAATTTTGCGTGAACGATTATCAAAGCTCAATCAACACTTAAAATTCTCAACGGATATACGTTTGTTTGGTTGGAGTTAACCAGCAGTTGTAGTTGAGCTAGTTAGCGTTACATAGTTTCAACGTGGATGTAATTCATTCTATACTAGGACATTATAATACTAGGATATTCTAACATTAAGATTCTGTATCGTGTTTGTAAATAGGCCCTTACAGTACATGATAATGTAAGAAAAACATTGCAACATTGCCGTGAAAGTATAATTTTGTTGATTTTAATCGATTAGCATTTTTGCATTGTTAATTCTAGAAAAAAGCTTCATTAACAAATAACGTTTTTATCATTATTGTGATAAATACATCTTGCATGCAGACTTCTGGTAATTTTTATTCTTTATTGAGTATTTAAGCTGAATTTTTACATTCTCAGTTCATTATCACAGGATATCTGTAACAAATTTTAATCTGCAGATTCACACAGTCAGTCCTGATGAACCAGCCACAGTATTTGACATAAAATACAACTCAAATTCGATAATCGAGAATGCAAGTGTGGAAGTTACTTCTAGTAATCTCAGTGATCAAGATATAGGTGAGATTTTTACGTACCTTTTGTTCTGTAATACATGCATCATCAAATTCCATAGGATGGAACCCATCAGTCAGATGGCGCGTGGCGTAAGAAGAGTAAAAAATATTTTGTTATGGTAGTTAGCCATGGTCGTATACGATTATGACACCCGGAATTTATCATCGAACAATGTAACAGTCACGATCTACGGATTTAGAATGACAAATCGTACACAACCCTAACTAGCCATCACGACAAAATCTTTTTGACCGTTTCACCGCAGGGTAGTCGGAGCCCTTCATTTCACAAATTGTATCGACGAAGCTGCCTATGGCGTTTATTGAATATTTAGAAAGAATGAATGAATGGCATTTGCCACAGAAAGGCGTTTAATTCACAATCATAAGTTGACAGTGAAATATTTCTTGATTGGAAAATTATTTGATATGTATTTTGGCATTTAAAAAGTTCGAACAGTTGTCTCCGTTTAGAAAAACAAATGCCAGCCACGCGTTATAATCCATGATTTTTGTAATTTATCCTTCCAGACATAACTTTGGATGAAATACCAGCCAATGAAAGAGGAAATAAATGGAGTCTGCTGAGTGTACTTGTCAAACTTTCAGATGTCCTCAATGCATCGTCAAAGATTTCGCACTCAAAGAAGTCTAGGTATCATCTTTAACCATAGTTTAATTTCAACGTCGTTCAATTGATATTCTATCACGAACGCGACCAAAATTTGTATTGGATTCAAATGTCAAACTTTACTTGGATTGTTATCATTATGCAATGTTATTAATTTTTATATCATCTAACAGAGCATATAAACTTGAGTCGGATTTTGACTCAAACTTTACGCCTTGCCTCGAACAATATATATATCATTTATTTGATTGATATTAACTCGACATAAGTGCGACGTATTGCACTTGCTTAAAACATTGTGCCTGGCTTAAAACGTTGCATTTGCGTTGAGTAAAATTCACATTTAGCTGAATTTGTTTTGCTGCATTGTCAATTTTTAAATTATAACTGCGACTTATAGATTGAGCTTGAAATTTTGGATCAAATTAAAGACTCTAGATTCACTGATCTTTAACTCTTGGAAATTCCATATAGCCTATTGCCAAAGAACGTAAAGCACCACATTTTTAAAGGGTAAATGCTGAACACATTTTTTGTTCATTTCAGAGATTATGGTAAAAATTTGTTTTTAGAATTATTTTGGTTTGTATGTGCTACTCCTTGCAAAATAAAAACTTGAATAAAATTTAACTGTTGACTTTGAATAGATCCATGCATGAAATGGCTACTCCTTGCAAAATAAAAACTTGAATAAAATTAAACTGTTGACTTTAAATAGATCCATGCGTGAAATGGCTACTCCTTGCAAAATAAAAACTTGAATAAAATTTAACTGTTGACTTTGAATAGATCCATGCGTGAAATGGCTACTCCTTGCAAAATAAAAACTTGAATAAAATTTAACTGTTGACTTTTAATAGATCCATGCGTGAAATGGCTACTCCTTGCAAAATAAAAATTTGAATAAAATTCAACTGTTGACTTTTAATAGATCCATGCGTGAAATAGTTAAAAATGATTGAATAAATAATTGAGAAAAATGCAATTAAGTTCATATGAAGAATGGGTAGTTAGAATCAAGCGTTATAATGAGACAGGATTGTTACCGACTTTGTATTTGAGGTACATTAGACTTCGGAAGTGTTTAAATAAAGCATTAGTATTTTGAAATCTTATTCTTACTCCGCTCATTCAAGATCTCAGTGAAACGGTACATGGATGGATACCACTAAGTTGATGTGAGGTCTTTTGATAGGAAAGCTCTAGCCCGGTCCAGATGTTTTCTTTGTTATTGGTTTTTTTGGAGCTAAAGACCAAACATGGTATTATTGTTGTGTGTGTAAAAGCAAGTTCGGCTGGCCGGGTAGCTTTCCCTCATATGATATCCCAAAAAATTCATCCCGGCTGGATGAACCAGTCCACTTTATACGAGCAGACAAAAGACAACAGACCCTAACAGTGATATAGTTCTATTATTATTTTTACAGCAAGTCGCAAAATCCGCTAAAAATAACTGCTGGAGATGGGAGTTATCATGTGACAGAACTGTTGAAACGTTTTCATGAATCAAGTTCAAAGAATCAAACGATCATCGACGAGCTGGCACCAAGCATTGGGCAAAGAAAATATTTGTTGGGGAAGGGGCCTATAATGGTTGAATCTTCGCTAGAGCAAAGGAAACAGAAGGCTCTTGCGAGGCAAAAGAAAATATTGGCAGAATTTATGACAAGGCAGGCGCTTTTTCAAGAGAGTCAATCTGGTAAGGACATGAAGAATTTGGTTTAAAATTTCTTCAATTTTATTTTGTATTCGAGATCAGGGCAGCGTTCACAGGATACCGGACTCGGCATTCATTGGATTTCATTTTGTATCAGATAGGCGTTCTATTGACACGGCTACGAAACAATCCGAAACGCTTTCTTTCGTTTTTGCACAATGATCCTACTTTGCTCTGAATGTTTTATGCTAACGTATGAAATCACGTTTGTGCTTATGTGGATGCATGAGTCCCATATTCTATCGTTCCGAAACGTTACGTTACCATGCATAAGGTTGAAAACAATGAGCGATGACATGCAATAATGCGGACCAGATGGGTACCGTGTGAGCAAGCTGAAAACGAATACGATGCCGTGTTAACAGAAAAAGTTTTTATATAAAAATAGCAATAAAGGCTTCCTTTAAATAAATAAATAAATAAATGGCTTCTACCAATAAAATCCACACACGAGCATTATTTGTGAGAAGAATCACAGAAGCTACCGGGTCTCCCAAAAAAACCTTACATGGGTTTTGCAAATATTATGCAAAAACGTGAATATGAAACTTTTCGTAAACACATCTATTAAATAGCCTGATAACATA
>JAYJMH010000379.1:5955-30401 GCA_036873815.1 Phacellophora camtschatica
GTTTTGAATTCCATTGTTGTCCTGTTTTGAATTCCATTGTTGTCCTGTTTTGAATTCCATTGTTGTCCTGTTTTGAATTCCATTGTTGTCCTGTTTTGAAGTATCGTAAATCTTTGAATAATAGTCACAATGAAAAACAATGAAATATTTTGTTCGGGCACTTTTCAAACCTACCATTATTGGCTTTCCAGCAAAAATTTTGCCGAAGGACATTTGGACTGTTTAAGCTTTTTGAATGTTTTGAAAACGCAATTTTATTATTTTGGTGCAACAGCTGTTATCATCTGTAAACCACGTCACTTGTTTTGTATAATCCTGGATATAAGCCCAGGGTTGTATATATATATATATATGTATTTCAAAGGCACTTTTTGGGGAGCTTTGGGGGCCTTATCACCTGGGCAGCTTATAACCAAGGGTTTTTGTCTGGGATTTTACTGTATATGATTTTGCATGGACAATGGAAACAAATGTCTGAATAATGAGAAGTTAGACTGAAACTGCTGATAATTTAGGATGCACAATTTTTTTATAATCCTAAGTTGCTTATAAGTACAAAATTATATATATCGCAGGCCTTAACAACCTGACACTGTTTTTTCCAGATCCGGTGTTGGTGGACCAGTTGTTGGTGATGTCACCGGAGATTATTATTACGACCAAAAGAAATCGATGCTTGACTGGCAATTACCAGTTATTGATGCATCGAACTCGCAAGGGAGTTTGGAATTCACAATTGCTGGGCATCCAGACGATTTCTATCCCATTAATGTATCATTTTATTCACAGAAAACGATATGCAAATTACAGGTATGCATTTGAAGTTGTTAAATGTCATCATTATGTTAAACAAATTCTGTTAACTTTTCCACTCCAGGAACGGCGATATGGCCCATTGATTGACAAACAAGGTAAAATGTCATATTTTCAGGAGGTAAATGCGGGCAGAACTTTATATTAATTTAAGATATGTTAACATGTATTAAGTTGGTTTTGATGGGTTACCCCTGCAAAATATAAAAGTTGCATATAACAATTTGCCTGTTTACCAAAAATAAATCTGGGCGTGAAAGGGTTAATTTCTTTATCTTTGGCAAAGGTATTTATTGATAGTTATTTCATATTATTAATTGAAGATACAGCTACACGTTACTTTCTTATTGTACTATTATTATTGTTAAATGTCATCATTTTGTTATACAATATTTTGACATTAAAACAGCGTGGTTGCTCTTATACTTGTAATGAGCGAGTCTAAATGGGAAATGCTTAGGAAGAAAAGGGGAAATGAGGAGGAGAAGGAGAAAATAGGCTTGTAACTTTCGCAATTTTATTAATAATGATGAGGAAGATGACGATCCAGGCGTTATTTATCAGATGCTTTTCATACCAGATAGTTCTGTTCACACGACTCCGATACTATTTAACTTCGCTTTGACTGTGCTGTGCTTATGGGATTACTTTTGTGTCTGTGTGAAAGCATGAATCCGTTACGCTATCGCCCCGAAACCTTGTCTTTAGAAGAAAATCAATATGGCTAACGTTGCCAGGCAGAGGATTAATGACAATGGACGATGCCACGCAGTGCGGAGCGGAGTAGTGTAAACAAGCTGAAAATGTGTCGTGTAAACAGAACAAATTTTCGTATTGAGTTGGTAATCGAATCCGATACGAAATTAATCCGGTATCGTGTGAATGCATCCCAGATCTTTAAATATATCTTTAAATATATACTTTAATTCTAATGCTTATTTTGTTATTTTTTATTCTTGTTCTTACTATTTTTTTATTTCTTTCATTGCTTGTTTTCAGGTTAACGACATAGAAAATTCTGAGACGAAAGCACCTGTGAAGTTTTCACACGAAAAAGTATTGACTGTTGAAAAGTATGAGATAGTATGAGGGCGTATTTGACTCTTTTAGCCCAATAGTGAATAATTAAATGAAATCAGCAATTGTATGCTTTCCAATTGACTTTTGCAAACAAAAATGCAGTATTATAACTCCACTCAAGTCCCATTTACACTTAGACTACATGTGGTACGGCTGGAATGGAACAGGGTATATATTCTTTGCAATAATTCATTATTTTTCCACAGCAAGCAATTAGGTTTTATTTTTCTTCCCCGTTTGAAAAACAACTTTCCAACGAGAATTTACAAGAAATTTGATTCTTTTTCCCCAGTGGAATATTGCAGTATTGTAAACAATATTTACCCATGGGCTGGAGTAAAAATTTGGTTGGTTACTTCTCACACTGTTGTCCCAGTAGATTCTGTGTCATAGAATGTCTTTTTGCCGTACAAGCTTTTTTGAACAGAAATATTTTATCGGTGGTAAAATCTTCTACTTCGACTTCTACAAGGTTAAATGACAACTTCTCAATGAAGGTTATGTCAATGTATTAACCCAAGACGTAAATAAACCCAGGACAACAGTACACGCCTATCCTGCATGCACATATGGGGCATGAAATTCGAAAAACGTTTGACAAGAAAATCGGCTGAAGTATTACCGTAGTGGATTAGTCTAAACGAGGCTTTATTATTCATCTCTGAATTGGTTTTTTGTTCCCATTGGAAAAGCTAGAGGTTAAAGATGTGAAAGCTTGTTGGAAGCATTTATTTTTTATGTCTCTTGTGCAAGTGCGGCTTATTCAATTCATCGTAGATATTTTGTCTTATAATTAAATTACTTGTCTTATTTAAACCTGTCTCATTATTAAGCTTTTACATCTGAAAATTAATTGTAAATAAAAATGCAACTAAAGCTTGTTGTTTATCCTTCTTCTATTGCCAAACAATTACTGTTTACATCTGATAATTTGGCATTCATTTCTATATCTTTGCCCCCGTAATATTTCCCCCACTTCATCATTGTTTCATTTGAGCCAGATAGCTCTTTCAGGGTCGAAAGTATGAACTTAGACTGAGTACTTGGGAAATTTGATTCATTCACTTTCATGTTGGAAACAAAAATAGCTGTGATATTTCACAATCCATCTTCGTAATTTTGATTTGTATTGCGGAGTCATTATAAGGAGATGTTTACAAGGAGGGCGGATCATCCTAATGCTTGGATCATGCATGGGTATATGGGTATTCTTGCCAGGGTATTAACTTTTAACGCCGTGTCACTCGTTTATGGCGCCATTCGTTCTAAAGAAAACGTATGTCCTGGCCATTCTGTCGAAGAAAAATTAAATTGTTAATTTAGAGAACACGGATCGCTATACCCAATCATGAAAGCGGATTGTGTTGGATGATTTGGATTGATTTGGATGATCCAAGTGCAAAGACAGGATGATCAAGTAGTATTATTTGGGACCATTTTCCTTTTGATGGACCCACAGAAGAAGAATGGTTGCGGAGCTTAGCACTTGGATGCCGCCATGTCAACAGTGGCGTGGTCCATTTACCTGGATTTATGTACTAGGATGATCCACCCTAAAAAAACAGAGCAAAAGTCTATTCGGAAGAAGAGAATATTTTGCGTATCTTTAGAAGAGATAATTTAAACTTTAGTATTTTTGTCGTCTCTCTTTGTGCAAACTCTGCAATATTTTCATGAAGTATTATTTTTGATGCTGAATAATTTGACTACGACTCGTCGACAATATATTACGTTATCGAGAGATAAGTTGATTAATAATTTGTGGAAAAAGGTTTCTTAAAAAATCAAGCCAAGTGATCTGAAATTAACGGGGGAAAAATCGACATAGAATTGTGAATAAAATAAAATAAAATGACGTAAAATTATGAACGAATGAAATATATAATATAAACATGTTTATTGGCAAACTGAATCTGGCATCAAAAATATTGTATTAGCAAATTCACAAGCAGGGCCATTGGAGTTGTAGCCTGGGATATTGGAGTTGGTGATGTTCTGGAAAGTTTGAGAAAATAACAAGTTACCTGAGATTCATGCTAGTTGAAAAGGTTTTGCGGATTTTACATATGAAGATTTATAAAAAAAAAAACTCTTCAGGATGCTTACTTGGGCGTTACAGGGGGTTTACAGTCAAATCCGTGGACTCTAAAAAATAACCTAGAACTGCGTCCTGGATCCCCTTTTGCTCCGCGCACTTTCACGCATTTAAAAAGGTACAACATGAACTTCTTGCAACGAAGAGGGCATGGTTCACAAATGTGCATGAGACTTCGCTTTTAATGCAGTTGCGGGCCTTGGGTACCAGGTAAAAATGTTTTCTTTTGTTTGCAAATGACTTCAACATCACGTACAGGTCGAGGTCACGAGATTACCAGGAAGGAAATATTGAGTTCGGAAATTTTTTGTGAGTTTGCTGAAAATCGATACATTTATCACTACTGGGGTAAGTTTGATTTGGAAGAAATATTTTGCTGTAGTAAGGTTTGCGTTTTTGTGCATTTTTGAGTGTCGAGGAGATTAACACTTGAATTTGAGAAGTTTGCTTCTTTTTTGAGAAGTTGGCTGGATTGATATTTTTTCTAGAATTTTGCCCATTATTTGTTGTAAAAGTAAAACGAAAAGTTTTCTTTTGTCCCATTAATTTATTTGATGTTGAAAAGGGGCCGTGCAACACCAAATAGTAACACGGCACAGGCTATTATAAAATGACGTGTTCAGCTGCAGAATTTGCACTAGATGCGGAGGAGCGTGCCAATTGCTTTGCTCTTCACTTTGTTTTCAGAAGGGACCATGGCGGACAAATTTGAGGAAGCAATGTCATCAGCGAAGTCCAGCCAAAAACATATCCCACTTGGAATACGGTGTCTTCAGTCATGCTCTAAAAGTGACGATGAAAGTAGAGAAAAACGGTACGCTTTAAATTGGATTTAGAATTTATTTTAGTTAGTGGTTAGTTAGATATTAAAATTTTTTTTAAAATAAAAATGTTTTTAATAACGAGCGAGTAAAATTTAATATCGAAGAAAAAATAAAAGATCAAAAACTAAAAAATGAGCAATACGAGTCTATTATATTGCTAATAAAAAGAAAATCGTAACAAAAACAACTTATTTAAGTTTTGTAAATAAGATTATAAAATAGACTGATACATATTGATTTCTCTGACAAGTCACATGACAACAACAAAAAATGGCCGAAATTTCTAACAGATGCCCAAATTTTCCGAGAAATGACTTAGAAATGACGTTTTCATCAACAATTTGGTAAGATCAAGGTGTCAAGATTTTCACCAAATTAGCTGTGTCAAGAGTTTCACAAGGTTTTAAAATAAGAAATCCCCGTTTGTGAAGTATGTTATGGAAAATTTCAATGAAATTGATTAGGATTAGTCCTTTTGGTATGTCAACAAAACCACAGAATCAATATTTTTAAATTATTATTATTATCATTTTATTTAAAGTTATAAACTTACATGCTATATATATAAATGCTAATTCAAGCCAACAACAAAAGGAAAGTCAATGCCAGTTGCTTAATTTTGTCAAATTCTTTTCTGCAATCTTTCAGAATCAAAGTTCTTTTTATTTAAAATTTAAAATATCAAAACTAAACATTTATGAACTGTAAAATTAAGTAAGAAATATGTGGTCCAATGATGTTAACCAATCAAAATATGGTGAAAACTAAAAATATATTTTTATTTGCTTAAAGGAGTACAGTACTTTCAACATAATCAAATGGTCCTGTCTCTTGCACATTGGACATAGTCTATTCTGTTTAATTTGCATGCTTGCTGGTAGAAGTTTGGAAGTACCCTTTTAAAAATATGGTAATTTTTCTTCTAAAACATTGAGAAGAACTATAGAATACAAGAGAGTAGTATTTTGGTGAGTGTTTGCACTGCACTCTGGTTTCCAGTAAAAGAGTACTGTAGACGGAGAGTATTCTGTATGAGAGAGAGGTTGATCACGCCATATTTTGCCACAATTGGAAATTTGTCAATGTTTCAAATTTTGACCAAGGGTTTTCCTGGCCCTTGTGCTATGCTGTCTATACTTGGTTTTAATGTAATTTTTTCAGTTGTTTATTGCATTGATGAAATTCAACGAAAAAGTGTTTTATTTTAGATACAAAATTTTAGTACTGGTATTGACGTTCTTTGCTTATATGACATATCATCTTGCGAAGAGGCCTATCAGTGCTGTAAAGGTATGAAATGTTTATGCTCGTTTAACGGGACCTTAACAAAAGTCTTTGGTTAAATCTTCATTAGCTACACTTGTTGTTTATTCTTAATTCTCAAGGACAAATGTTTCTAGAGGATTTGTTAAGCAAAGACCAAATCTTATCAATTCTGAGAAAACACAAAACATGTTTGTTTTCACATGAGATGAATTGAAAAAGTCATGGCAGCAAAGTGTATCTTTCCAATTATAACATTTTTCCAGATATTAATGATGTGATATGAATGCAATGAAAACAAACCCAACCTGGATATACCAGGTGGAGTGGCCCAAAAAATCTCCCTTTGCAAGGATGTCACACAATATCTGTGAGACTACAGACCTTAAATTATGCGTAAAACGACACCCAAAGAGCAAATTTAGACTTTGGGATATCATCCAGTCATCTGCAACTACATTTACCTGTCCAAAACTTGAAAGTTAAATTTCTTTAATTCATCAGCTTTCTACTTAACTCGAAAAGACATTTATTTTTGGTTCATGTTTTGACACCTGCTTGCTTTAATATGGCTTTTTTTTATTTTTAAATTTAAAAAGATTCCCTGATCAAACTTACCAAGTCAATATAAGAGCAAGCGGATTTTTTTAATTTAAAATGTTGACTGGAAATGAATTGCGTTCAAATGCAAATTTGTTTGTAAGCTAACGGATGAGCACTATATTTTAATTTCCATTTTTTGTCATGTAAATGTGATTGTGGATGTCAATACGATAGCACAATTTGAAACTACTAGCCTCACAGATTTTGAGCTATAGCCCTGCAAATAGAGTTAGTATTTTTTGGGTCACCCGGTAAAATATTGTTACCCAAGTAGGTGCCCCCCAACAAATGTATGTCTGCTGTACTCTAGGACACATACTGTAATTCTGGCATTTTTGAGTGAACTAAGTTTTTAATAATAATATAATATGCATACCAAATTTTTCATAAATACTAAATGTTGTTAATAAATGTGTGTCATATGTTAATTATTGTTCTTTTGGTCACCAAGTACAAACATTATTTAATGGGCTTCTTGTACCACATGTCAAACTCTCTTTTGTTGTGTATAGTGCTTTGACCATGACATACATATTTGTTTCAACTATTGACAATTGCAAATTTTTAGAATTGTTTACACTAATGTCAAGAAGAACATTTATAGAGTTTTAAAAGCAAAGGGCCAGGATTTCACTGCTCAATGTGTATATTTGCAAAATGTATTATTTGAAATTAAGCATTTTAAGAGTTATCTGGAGCTTGCAAAGAATTTCACAGGAAATCAAATTAACTTTGGCAGAATTTACATAACAGTGATTTTCTTGACAGGGAACATGGAATCCTAACTGCACTGTGACATCAGTGAACAACACATGTGATGCATGGAAGCCTTTTAGTGAGCACTTCATACAATATTAAGAATGTATATAATGTGCATAATATTTAACAATTGATTACATAATAATTGACAAAAAAGATACAACAGGTAAAAAATGTATTGGATCCTCCGGTTGTTATTTTTCAATGTTGTTTTTACTTTTTGAGTTTCTTGAAAACTTTCTAGGAACGTGTTCCCAAGTTTCAATGTTTTTGCTACTGTGCTAAACAGCCAGTTAGAGTTCTTTCAGGGGTGCAATGGAGTTTCTTTTTAGCATAGTGGTCATGTCAAGTGCTTTTGAATAAATTCACCTGATATTTGTGACACAATTGTGAGGGTTCATATCTTATCTTGTCACTCTTAGCCACCATATCTCTGTGTTGTTTGATAAGTTTTTTTTTATTCGATTAAAAAGTAACAGAACTTTTGTTACAAGTTTAAAATGATTGTTAGACATGGAAAATACTTAATGCATTATTAGACATGACAAGTAACTTTCTAAACTCTAACTTGTTGTTTTACAGCTGACAGGAGCATGAGTGTTGAACTGTTTGGTGCTTTAGACAGTGCATTCCTGTATTCTTATGCACTAACAATGCTATTCAGGTAGGTTTTATTGAATTAATGAGAGTTGAGTTGCCAAGTTGTTAAGGCACTGTGTTTTTAAGCCAAACTCTCTGTGAGAGCAGGGGTTCAGGACCAGTTGGAACTTAAAATAGAAAACCCACAGCTAATTCAGCTGTCTATCATTTTGGCGTCAGTAAATGAGTACCATCTGAGCTGGAGTGAAATGTTATCACACCAGAGAAAGGATTGGTTTCCATCCCCTGCCTGTCATGGGAAGCAGCTAATGAAAAAGGAGCCTTCGGGTTTGTCTTCGACCTTAGCGGTCAGCCTACTTATGCTTGCTTACTTACTTACTTACTCATTGAATTAGAAACAAACAGATTTGTGTAAGATTTTATATGAGCAATAAGCATTTGTTCATTTTATATTATACTGAAGTGCTTTTGTATTTGACAGCTGTAAGAAAGAGGATTTGTATGTTAATTATCTATTTACTTGCTTTAAATCGAAAATTTGCTTATTGCCATGCATTAAGATACCCCCAAAACCTATATCCGTTTGCAGGGCCATCGCTGGAAATTCGCGAGGCTACAAACTTCAAATTGTGCTTAAAATAACGTCGGAAAGGCAAACTTATAGTTTTGGATATCATCCAGTTATCTGCAATCACATTTTCCTATCGAAAAATGCAAATTAAAATTGCTATTATTTCTGAGCTTTAAAGTCAATTTAAAGAAATGCCATGAATTTCCAGTCCACATTTTGACATGAAAACAACCTGCTTGCTCCCATATCGATTATTGATTAATATCGACGTACTAAACGCAACAGCAATTTATTTTTTTATTGCTTGCTCCTAGATCGACTTAGGAGTTTGATCAATGAATCTCTAGAATTTTAAACTTCCAAGTCCCAACAAAGCAAGCATGTTGTTTTAATGTCAAAACATTGATTGGAAATGAATGATATTTCTTCAAATTAACTTTAAGCTCACGGATTAGGGAAATTTTTATTTCTCATTTTGGGCATTCAAACGTTCAATTTTTTGACATATAGACGTTGTTACAGATGACTGGATGATAAACTCTATGACTGGATGATAAACCCCGACGTTGTCTTATGCACAGTTTAAGACTCGTAGTCTTACATAATTTGAGCGACTGCCCTGCAAACGGAGATAGTTATTTTGGCTCACTCGGTATACAGACCTCACCAAAAGTTGTTTGTGCCCAGGAACACAACATTTTTGCTAATTTTAATCAAACTAAATCATGATAGTTATTATCGAATTTCTACCATTTGATTGTTAAAATGTTTTGAAAAAACATATTTTAATGTGCCTGCTGATTTTCCCTGGTTATTAAATGTGCTTGCGAGTTGCGCTCGTGGACTCTGCCGGTAGATAATTGCTCTTTAACAAAAGTATGCCCTCTGTAATCTTAGGATACATCTGTGTGCACTTAGGATGCATCTGTGTGCACACTCTTACGTCGCCGTTACTTTGGATACTGCTGGCACTGCTGAGTGAATTAAGTTTTTAACAAATGCTATTTTTTAGTAAATGTATGTCATATGTAAATTTTTGTGTGGTAAAAAACAGAGAGAGAGAGAGAGAGAAAACAGAATTTGACGATTTTGTTGATTTAGAACCAAACATACAATATTTTTATAATTATTTAATTTGCCTTTTTATACTTCTTTGAAAAGAAACTTTCATTTTAGTAACATTCCTGACTTTCAGTTTTTGCAACAGGAAAGCAATCAAATACTATTTTTTTAAACTTCAGTGACCAAATAACTAAAATAATCAAATTAAATTTTGGTGATTTATATCAAACTCTACTTTTTGTGATACGGTTCTGCAATTTTATATATTTTTTACAGTGGATATGTTGCCGAACACACTAGTCTTCGTCTTTACCTTGGAAGTGGAATGATATTAACGGGTACCTTTACAATATTATTTGGCATGGCTGATTTTTGGAATATTCATTCTCTTAGTTACTTTTTCGGCATGCAGGTGAGACTTTTTCAAATTAATTGCTGGGATATATTTTAGATAGGGAGAGAAGAAATACCCCCAGTGCTTTACCTCCATTTTTTAACGGGAGTATTATGTAAATCTATGCAATTTCAACAGGATAAGATTGTTTATATTTTTCCAATGATCACATTTGACGTTATAGTTGATTCGTAGTATAAACGGAACCAAAAGCAACCTTTTCTGAAAATTCTTGTTTCTTTAAGTAAAAACGTCAATACCGTAAAACAAAGCAATATTTAAGAGAATTAACATCGGATTTATAATCTACAACATTGAAAGCACCAAAGGGGCCAGATCGATAACGCGGAAATCGCGGAAATTCTGCGTTTTGGAAAATCACCTACGGCCAAAATAAAAACTCGGAAAGCGCGAAAATTTGTCATTCTCAATTTTCATTGGCAATTGTATTTTGAAAACCACAGCCCTGCCTAAGTAATGGTGACCTGAAACTGAATCAACCCAAATACATTTAGTGGTTATACTCATTCAGTCTTATCCAACACTATGAAGTTTCCTGTGTGTTTTCTCATCATTCTATCCGGATCCTGAAGCAATATAAAAACTCAAGTCCTCAGTTTCGTGAGAGAAAGAAACATTTCTCGATTTCTCCTTTAAATGTTTTCCTTTTTCGTTGTTGAATTTTTTGTGAGTCAATCAAATGTTTACATGGTTTCAGCCTTTCCCCCAACAATTGATTAAAATTTGGAAACACATTTTTACCATTATTCTTAAAACAATGAACTTTATATTCAGAGAACAATAGTTTTATTGTTGTATAGGCAATTAGCTAGGCTACCCTGTCTAGATCAGCATCTGACAGTTTTGGAGTTCTTCAATTGAATCATAGTTGAGATAATCACAAACACCATCTCTAGATGTAAGATAAATATTACTCGTTCATTGCAATACACAAATGAAATTTCCAATGTATCTTGAGATGGTGCGTACGATATAGCACCGACCTTTTTCCTCTTGTCCTTCTCATTACATTTTGACCTTACAAGTGAGATTGTGTTATTGCAAACGAGACCCTACATTTTGGTAGATAATTATTAATCAAATTTTATGTGCTTTTAACTTTCAGTTTTTTTAGCTTTTGCTTTGTTTTTTAGGTTCTTACAGGAATATTCCAGGTAAATTTTTGTTTTATTTTTGAGTAATGCTTGATCTGTGAAAATGTGCAGTCTTCTTTGACCAATAACAGTTTGTCTTTGGATAGAATGAGCATAACTAGAACTTCATAACTGTTGTTTTATGGTTGAGAAATGTATTTTATATCTTCTCGTTTGAAAATTGAGCATGAAGCACCAAATAAAATTTTACTGGAAATACCAGTTGTTTGGGAAATGAAGTTTTGTATATATGCTGTCTGTATAAAAAAACTTCAAGCGTTTGACGTGGGCTTTAAGAAATGTGAGTTGTTGTTTCTACAGCAGTTTATACTTTTATTCAGAAAGCATATATACAAAATTTAATTTCCCTGTGATCAGGTTGTCTCATGGATACAAGGGTACAATGGATTAGAAAATAGCAACTCGCTCATTGTTTGACAAGCTGCAAAATAAAAATGGATATTTAAATTAATGCGCTGATTTATTAGTCAGGCTGTCATCAAAACAGATTTGTGGAGTTTCTGTGATTTTAAATGACGTTCTTATTTTATTTCTTGTTGCTAGGCAAGTGGCTGGCCTTGTGTTGTTGCTGCAGTTGGAAATTGGTTTGGCGATGGCAGGTAAGCAACTTTTTAATCATATATAAAAATATTGATACGTTATATATATATAAGATATGGTTTAAAATAGTTTATTTTATTCCATATTAAAAATTGTATTAAAGACAAGCGTAGCCTGTGTACAGACTCAAAACTCGAGAATCTTGAGTCTACGCGTAGACTAGATAAACTTACTTTTGAAATCTAGAAATCTATCAACTTTAAGCAAAGGCATTAGGAAACATGCATTGTTTGCTAAATAACTATATATGTTATGGTTTTCTATTGACAATAAAACTGAAAAAAGGATACATTTTGATGCATATATTTGTTATTCATATTTAATAATAATAATAATAATAGTAATAAATGGGAGTAAGTGGCCAAAAGGTCGAAAATATAGAATGTAAAATGTAGTTAAAAGCGAATCTCCATCTGCGTTTATATTCTTTTTTTATTTTGACCTTATACTGAGATACAATTTCGTTTCCGGGATGCTTTTTAAGGGAAGAAACAAGAAGTACCCCTGGTGCATTTCTCAAAATTTTTGGTGGGATTTTTTCAACAGCATAAAGTTTTGTATATTATCTTTTTTTCAATTTATTTTACATTTATTGATAGAATTTTTTTTACGTTTTTATCATTCAATTAACATCAGAATTTTGCGTTTTTTTTCTTCCGTTTTTTATCGGCTTCTGGGGGCTTAATGAAAATTCTTGTTGAAGAGTGTTACAGGAGGGGAGTTTATTTAATGGGGTTTATTCGAATTTGAAGATACCACAACATTCAAATTGAGCATCATTCTTTCCAGGTTTAATAAAATTATATATGTCTTTACCTTAATCAAAGGGGGAATTTTGAAAATTAAGGTAGGTACCAGGGGTATTTTTAAAATTTTCACTTGGGCCTAGGTTGGCGCAACTATCCATTAATTGATAAATTTACTTCACATCAACAGGCGCGGTTTGATCATGGGCATTTGGAATTCGCACGTTTCTGTTGGAAATATTGCTGGATCTGCAATAGCTGGAAATTGGGCTAATGGTTTAGATACTTGGTATGAAAATTTGTTTATTACATGGCTCTTTTAGCGGGCACTTCTGCTTGTCCTATGCACAAAATGTACAGTTCTGGACAAATTTATACTAGTGGCCCAACAAAACGTTCCAAAATTTAGTTTCGATTATTTTCTTTTTGCTTACCTTAAAGTCTGATACCTTGTTTGCCTTGTAAGTCTATATGGTAGTCCCTGAGCTATAAAAAGAAGCCTACATTATTGGCTTACTCAAAGCCATAACAAAGTAGTATTTTCAGCAGATTGCAGCCGCAGATATCCTTTTTTCGATTTAGTGTACTATAACTCAATGATTATTGGGTATATTTTGACGAACAAGGTAGCAAACGATCATTGAAGCCTTTTATATTATTCCAAAGCAAAAACAAAATCATCAAAGCTAAAGCTTCTCTGCAGCAGCTTTGGAAACATTGGGACATTTTTTTGGGACACTCATATTAATTCTAAGGATAAAATAGCAGTTGTGAATTGCACAGTTAAATTAGGAAGCAAGTAAGAAAAGCTAAGACCCAAAAAAATGTAAGCAGAAAAATCCAGGAAAAACTCATTTTATTTTTATAAGCTAAATTCACTTCGGACTAAAACTCCCAAATTGAAACAAAAATGAAAATAATATGCAAATCAATCAAAAAATCAATTAAAACAATATTACCAGGGGGGGCGGGGGAATGCCATCTGCTATATTTTCGGGTCTGAGATTTTGTTTCGATAATGTTTGTTTGGGTCTGAAACATTTTTCATCAAAAAATATAAGTTTAGCTGCAAAAATGTGAAATTTTATATTTTTGTGTAAAATATTAAGAAATAGCATATAAATGTTTGTAAAAAGATGTTATTGGCAGCAAAATGGCACCATAACATGCGACATACTATGATATTTTGGGTTTGTGTTTTCGTTCCATATGCTTTTGGTGAGCTCAAGATTTCCTCAGACACGCCCGCCCCTACCCGAGTTAGATTTTACTGCCTCCCTGGGGCAACATTAGGTTACATTTCCATTCAGGTTTTAGGGAAAGAAAGCAAGAATTTATTTTTATTAATCTTTATTTGGAATGCATATACTTTGTTGACATTTCCATGCCTTCAAGAATTAGGCCTATTCACTGCGATGTTTTGTACGGATTAATTTTTATTTTCTCCGTGCACGTTTTCCAGCCTTTGGCTTCGAAACTTTTAAAATTCAAGCAAGGTTAACCATAAAAATATTGTGAAATTTTATTTTACTCGAAATACAATACTGCTAATGAAATATATTTCTTTGAATAGACCCAGATTTTCCGCCAACTATTCGAAATTACACGAAAACATGATGAAAAGGAAAAAATCTTTAAAAACAATCAAACCTCAAATTAGAGATCAGGAAAAACTTCCCGAGAACGGCAAGAGGCTCAAGGTAGATAAAACGAAAAATTCCAGTGAGCTCTGAATAGAGCTCTGCTTATCTTGAGAAATGCCCATTTTAAACCCAGATTACCCCCACCTTACCCTATTTGAGAAAATGTAATTTTTTCCACAGGGGATACTCATTCATTGTTCCTGGTGTGATCATCATCGTCTTTGGATTCATCATTATACTTTTCTTGGTTTCTGGTAAGTGAAATTGCACTTGATAGATTCTCCAAAATATTTTTTATTAGGCTACTTTCAAGCGAGAGATGCAATGATTAAAAGCCATTATTTTTGTGGAAAATGAACGGTGAAGATTAAAAATGGTAAAAATTAGCATGATGATATCGATTTATATTTTATAGAACCTTCATACGTGGGAATAATACCGGAAAGATCAAGGGTATGTATTGTGCAGAATACTTTTGCCTAATTAAGGTGTTACTGTCAACATCCGTTAGTTCAAAATCGTCGTGATTTGAAAATTTCTTTATTCTAACAGATTTCTAGTTCCCTTGAATCACAACTTTGTTCTCTGACGGATGTTTTTTAAAGAAGAAATTTTCGTGTCTCTTAGTTTACTGCATTGTTAGCATTAACGAAAAATAATTTTCTGGATATGAATTAATTGTGTGTCAATTAAAAAGGTAAAATAACAATAGCAGCATGCTAAGAAAGCTTGCAACTCGGAGAATCACTTCAAAATATTGCAAAAAAGAGCACGCTTCTGTAATACGTAGGAGTAAGGGCAGGCATATGTAATAACCTATAACCTTCCTAATTCGTTAAAATCAATCTCAAATTCTAAAACTTTTAACAGTAAATTTACAGAGATTTCAAAACACAGGCTTTCTCCTGCTCTTTTCCAAATCGACCAGCTGCCTGATTTATAAAATCCCCAGTAGATATTTAGCAAAATCTATGTTCTTTCATATTTACTAAAAATATTTTGGAAATTCCAAACTTTTCCACTGCCCCCGGGCTGAAATAGGGAGAAAACCTTTCTCAATTTTTACCCACAGCTTCTACAGCAACAGATCTTGCGTGATATAATTGGCACGTCACGTGAGGAAAATGAAGCAACTCTATTTGTCCTTGTGGAAAATGTTATCAATTGAACTGATTGGTCAAAGGATTCCACCCCCCCCCCCCCACCACCACCTTGCTTACCACACGCTTCACTTGATTTTATGAATATTTATCCCTGGTCCCAAGTCTATTTATCAATCTTGTTGATTTATCATTTTCCAGATGAGAGATTCGAGTTTCGTAAGACTCAACGATGATAGCATAGATACAATACGGAAAAAGGGAGATATTTCAACTGCTTCTTTGGTAAGCATAACATATGATTTATTGTTACAGGATATTTTAAAAATATTTTCCAGTGGGGAAGAAAACCATGAAAAGGACCCCCAATTTTTATCAGTATGAGTTCATGGCTAAATGGTTATACTGCGCTTTCGCAGGTGCAGGGCCATTGAGAGCAAGGTCGGGCCCCGGAATAAACTTAACAAAAGGACACCTGCAAAAATTGCGTCCACGCCTTTTATTTATACTCTCGAAAAATAATGGAAACGCCCTTTTTATGGAAAACTGTTTTGGAGAAATTGCTTAGCTCTTAGCTTGCAAGTCTTGAAAAAAATTGGATGTTTTAATTAAGACCATTTTTTATGTTACTAAAAATATATTTCAATAAAAATGTTTCCAAAAAACAAAATACTCGAAACAATCTTTTTTGGGCTTTCATGAAAAATGTTTTTCTTCAGAAATTCAGCCATATTTTATTTGATGCTACTGTGCCATCTGGCATTTGTTTACATAAGATTCGTGCAACCTCTATATTGTACAAGACAGCTAATCATTTTCCATCATCAATCAAGGTTACTTGAGAACAATAACATTGAATTTTACCAACCGATGAAAAAATAAAAGAGCCCCATTTTTATTTCAGGCGCTGGCTAAAAAGCACTAAATTTGTTCTTGGTGCTGGGGCAAGCAAAGGGGCACACTGGGGTAAATACAGCACCAGTTAGTACCTTTAAAAAATACCGTGGCGGCTGTTCATTGGACGTATTGAGTTGCATTCAATCTTTTCACGCCCGTGTTTATTTCAAATTAAAATCTTATTTAAGTTTCATTATGGGAGTGGGGGTGGGGGGGGGGGGGTAGGACATACGAACCAACTTACCTTGAAATGTCTGAAATAAAGATGAATTTATAAAGTTCTCTCTGCATTTATCTTCTGAAATATGACGTTTTATGTTGTTTAGCAACAGCCCACATGGTCCTTCCTGGGCCGTGAAAGGGTTTAGTTGCATATCTAGTTTAGTTCAGGGACGATTTGGATGCCCTGGGGTAACTCAAAATGTTATTTTCATTCTCAGTCCCAATTTATCACATTAGCAATTTATCAATTGATAATAATAATCTATCAACGTATATTATTATATACTTAAAGCGTTCCTAAGTTTGTTCTGTATAAAGAAGAGCAAAAGAGCAGGTGTAACTCAAAATGTTAAATGTATTTTCATTCTCAGTCCCAATTTAACAATTTATCAATTGATAAATTAAATTAAATAAGAAACTGATACATCATTTGACCAGATATTATCCAAATGAAACATGATAAATTTTGGGGGCCCCTTTAAATACGAAAATTTCACGGGGCCGGTAACCCATATGTTGTCTTAGTTAACGGTTAATTTGTAACTATGAAGAGTACCTCCAGAAAGTTTTATTATTTGAGATACCCAGAAAATATTATTTTAGTTATTATTAAAGTTTATGTTTAAAACTTTTTAACAGTGTATGCTTATTTTACTATTTTTGATTTAATATAGGCTTCAGCAACATCGAGATCCTCGTCAACTTCTAAATCAAAAGAGGGTAAAGCCATTGGTTTTCTAGGGGCACTTTTTATACCGGTGAGCTTTGTAATCTGCATTTCAAATTAATATCTCGATGAATGTGCAGGGAAGATACTTGATCATATTAGAGGGAAAGATGCAAGCCATTTCTAGATTTATGACAATAAACAGTAATTCCACAGTTTCCCACTTGAAAATGAATATGTATTTTAAGAGCGAATGATATTTGTCATGTATCTGTGAGAATGGCATGCTTGCTCATCTTCAATATGATCTAGGACTGACCATGTGTTGGCAGAAATGCATCTACCGAAATATTTGCGGACAGGAAAACGTTAATTGGTAACTTTTTGTAAATTTATTTTTTCCCGTGCTGACTACAGGCTGTGCTATGTTTCGGTTCAACCGCTGGTTAAATGCAAATTGACACAGATCCAACAGTCAATAGTGTCTGATTATCTATGCAAAAAAAAATTGTTTGCGTGACAGTTTAACTTGCTAAACTTGTTGACTTATAGTTCGGTTTACTCTATTCGGATGGGCGATTTATTTTCTTCGTGTCTTCGTTCATACCTTTGTGTAAACGGGATTGAGACTTAACAAGTTAAGGTGACAATAACACAAATTTTCAATTCCTTTCAACTTGGTATTCCAATGTCTTCTGTATGTGTTGGCTATGTTGTTCCTATGCCTTGATTTATGTCTTAACTAATTGAAGACGAGAATTAAACAAAAAATAGAGTATCTTAGATTTAATCAATGTGTTTTTAGCACAGAGCACAAACATTAAAGCGCAAATAAGACTTAATCATCTGAATAACATTCGAGATGACGTGCTTCTCCTTTCATTTTCAGGGTGTCATCGAATACTCGCTTTGTCTATTCTTTGCAAAACTGGTCAGTTATACTTTTCTGTTTTGGTTGCCGTTTTACATAAAGAATACTGGTAATTTTACACAGTTTTGTTGGTCAGTGCTATTCGAAATAGTGACACACACCATCTCTAGGTATATGACAGATATTATTCGTTCTTAAAACTCACACTCTAAAATATCTTTAAGAACGAAATGTATAGACAACTCCTATTTGTCATATATCTAGAGATGATGTGTGTCATTATCTTGACTATGATCTAGCATCAAGCAGTTTTATTTGTTTGTTTTATTTATTTCGTTCCTTTGTTTTTGTAATGATTTAAAATTTTTACAATTTGTTTTTTTACAGTTCTTTGTTCTTTCTACGCGGTTACAGTTTAAGTTGGCTTCCAACATTCCAAAAGCTGTTGGCGTCCAGCCTGCTTGCTCCAAGAAATAATTTGTAGCATAAAATACAGTTGACATCCGCTATCCTAACTCTTACGGGAAACTCTCGGTCTCAAATTTTGTTTGAGACCAAGAATGTACGAATTAACGAGCATTACTTCATAAGAAATTCTGGCGATGGAAATTAAAATCTGTTCGAAATAGCGAACGCTCGAGGTAATGGGCATTTGAGATAGAGGATGTGAACTGTATTCTTGGTACCTGGTACCTTTTGGTAGCTACTATCTAGGTGCCTAATTTTTTGCGAGTTTATGCTAATGTATTGCACTGTACGGAACCAGATTTTTACAATTGGAATTCGATTTGAATGTGGCATTTTGTCTTTTCAAATCTCTTGAAGATGACCAGAAGTTGGATTGAATGTTGGCGCGATCGTTGCTTCAACCAGTAAAAATTTAGAAAACCGAGGTACATACACGAGGGATCATTTATTTAGGATATATCCTTGAGAACAAGGTTTTTGGCAGCATCATCAGGTTACTGGCGAATGGACATGATAGATTTTTGATGTTTTTGTGTTTGATTTTTGGTTATTTGATGTATTTGTCACTTTTTAGTTATTGGCGGAAAACTTTACGATTCTAAAAGTGCTGCAGACTTGGCAACGTATTTTGATGTTGGTGGAATTGTAGGTATGTTATGACATGAAAAAGCAAGTGCGTGTACAACATGCTTCTACGTGTTCGGAATAGACAATTCCGCAAAAGATGGCGCCAGGAAATTTGCCAAAAGAACACCTTTGTAAACTCTGCCATTTTGCCAATAGTTTGACTGTTATGTTACACAATTTTATTTTACGGCGAAGCTTTGTTCTTTGACAATGGTTTATTTAAAGGTGACATTACATAAATTTAGCAAAAAATTTGCAAAATCAGCTTAGAAATCTGTCCAAAAGAGTGTGATGATTTTCAATTTTTTTCCTCATCAAGAAGCCATAAATCTAGGCTTTTCTTCATCGTTACTCAGCAACTGAATTTTGGCGCGCAAGCCTTCAAACTTTGAGTTAAAGCTTTATCCATCCAAACTAAACAAAATCATAACTATCCTAACAAAATCTTTTGCAGCATCAACTTTCAAGACTTCCAAGCATTTTTGAGACACGTTTTATGATGCAATTTTAAGTTTCGTATTCGAGACTGCAAATTAAGAAATCGAGGCCTTTAATTTTTGGGACAATGTTAGGAAAGAACATAATTATTTACAAAAACACTAAGGCTAGGCCCAAAGATCTAGTGTCTAGTATTCTGGAGTTCACTCTCAGTTTACTTCAGTTTTTGCTACATGGTTCATGTCTTCGTTATTGAACCCTTTCTCTAAACATGACTTCATGGAAGAACTGTTCCTTTCGTTAAAATCTTCTTTTTTTTATAAAAAATTTTTATATTGTACTTTTTTAATGTTTGTGTTTAGTTTATATAACAACTGAAAAAGCATCATCTCTAAATGGTATTCACGAAAAAAATTAACTGTATTAGAATTGAACTGAAATTAACAGAATGCAGCACTAAATCACATGAATGATATAAATGAGGTAAAATGAAAGCCAATGTAACACAGTAATTTTCAACGAATGCAACACTAAGTCGAATTCAATCACATCCTTGAGATTTGTTTTTTGCAGGAGGCATTTTAGCAGGTTTAATATCTGATGTATCGAAATGCAGTGGAATGACATGCTTTGTTATGTTACTTTTGTCAGCACCATCGGTAAGCTGAGGAACAATTTAAAAAACTTTAGTTTATTCTATTATGAACCTTCAAATATTTAATTTCATTCAACAAGAAAGAGACTTTTTAATCTTTTGAAAAGATACTAATAAAGGAGCTTATAGATTGCTTCCTGGACTATTTCAGATAAATCAAGCCGAGACAAATATATACATTTCCTCAAAATCTATTTTTTTTAAATTTCTGTCATAGCTCTACCTCGCTTAGATGCGTGGACACCCTCGTATGTAAGATACCAATGCCCCCAACTTAAGTAATTTTCCTTCTTTGTCCATTCATTGTGGCATTTCTTGGCTGGGGATTGCCTGTTTTCTCCAGCTTTCTGGTGGGGAATGCAGTTTTTTGCCGGGGAAATGTTGAAACATTGTCTGAGGACAGAATTTTTATGCTTTTTTCACCGGGGAATTCGCCAGGGAACTTTAGTCGGTGGTGTTTTGAGTGCCTTCGCTATTTAATTTAATTTACTTTTTCTAGCTGTTTCTTTACAAGTTTCATGGGACTACAAGTTTAACATTAAATATAAGTAAGTATTTTTATGTTGATTTTTGTATTTTTGTATTTTCTTTATGCATTACAAGAATTTGTTTTTTTGCTTATGGCCTGATCAGCCCAACGCATTATCTGTGATGATGCCGGATCGAAATGCATTGAAGCAACATGATTATACAAGCAACCTATTATAAATTGTATCTACTTTTGACATGTAAAATCGACGAAGCAAACTGCAGAAAATATTTTCATTTAGACTGATAGAGAGATCTACTCCTAGCCGAACAGTGCTGCTCTGTACAATGGACACCAGTTCTGCCCACTGGTTTTGCCCTCCAGATATAATGAACGCATTCATTTTTGTGTTTCGGAAGTTTATAGGGATAAAGTAATCCCGGATAGCCTGGATAATGAGAAATTTTTGCTATCTCTAATTTTTTGTATATAATTCTTAAACTGTCTTTTGCACGGTTTTTGTGTAAGTTTTAGGCGATTGCCGTGGTCCATTAATATAATCATTAAATCTGCTTGGATCGTCGCAATAATTGTACGAAAAGCGCAAGAGAAAGCAGCTGTCGATAGCTAAAAAATTCTTTGTGATGGAGCATACTTTATTTTGCATCAACATAATGGCATCAAAATATAATTTTAATATTTTTTAAGCTTACATGATAATGTCTGGTGTCTTCGTGAATGGGCCATATGCGTTGATAACCACTGCTGTATCTGCAACCTTGGTAAGTTTTCTTTTGCTAACAATACACCACTTCAACGAAAGGCGGCCATTACTTGCAATTAAAAAAATATTTACTCTGCAGTAAAATTGACCCCATATTATAATTGGTCATGTGAAAGTTAGTCTAAAGGCAAATTTCCACATTCTTGCTACCAGAATGTTGATTTTATGTTGTGAGGATCCAAACTTTAAGAATATATAAGAGATTTTACCGTAAAAATGGCAAAACTTATTTTGTGGTCAAAGCTCTTATAATTTTTGAAACTTTAGATCTGCGCAAAAGTTTAGACTAAGTTTCACATGATAAATTTGAATTGAGTTGATTTTGTTGGGGAGTAAAATTACAAAAAATTCCATAACGGCTGTATTTCGTCGAAGTGGTGTACTGTTAAGAGTGCTGACATGGTTTAAATTTTCCACGACTGAATTTACTTCAAATTAATTGGAAAATCCTATCTAATTTTCGTTGTGCGTTATAGCACTTCACATGCAAAATAGATTTTAAAATTTGATATTAATAATATAGTTCTGTTTGTATATATATATTATATAGCTATCACTCTTTAAAACAGGAGTTTTTACATTGTTTAGCAATGGACACTTTCCTGGGGGTGAAATGAGGGTATGTTCTTAGCTATTTTGCTGTTTATTGTGATGTCTTAAAGATGAAAAGCATCACGCATTACTTTTTTATGGGGAAATGCACCATTTTTTTTAAATTAAGCCTACAATTTTTTCATTCGTATTGATAACTTGGCTACTTACACAATATCTTCTAGTTTTATAGTTACTTGTCTTTTGGTTTTGTTATAAGTTCTTGTTTATTTAGACAATATGAACTCAAACGAATATCTTTCTTTCGATAAAAAGTTACTGTTGATTTCTCAGCTCTCATCTGAATCCTTCGGTGTCAAAGAGCGAACCGATAGTCCGGGCATAGTCCCCGTTTACTCACATAATACAAATTCAAAAGCTTATCTTTCTGTCCAAAACAAGGTCATCTTAATTTATAGACCCTTGTCGTAATTCTTTCGGGTTAAGAACTGAACCATACCCGATACAGTTTGGCTAGGAGTCACCGATGACTTACAAACAAAAAAATTCAAAAGCATATCTTTATGCTTAAGAACAAGTTATTTCTAATTTCTCAACTCTCATCTGAATTCTCCTGAAAATCAAGCGATGATCTGGTAGAAGTCCCCGATGACTTACACAAAAGAAAGTCAAAAGAATATCTTTATGCTTAAGAACAAGTAATTTCTAATTTCTTAACTCTCACCTGAATTCTCTTGAAAATCAAAGCGATGATCTGGTAGAAATCCTCGATGAATTACATGACAGAAATTCAAAAGAATATTTTTCTCTGCAAAAACAATATTATTGTTAATTTCTTAGCTCCCATTAGGATTTTTACAGTTTAAAGAGATAACCGATAATCTTGGTAGAAGTCTCCAATAATTTACGTTGCAAAAATGATAATAATATCTTTTTGAGCAAGATCTAAGTCACTGTTAATTCCTCAGTTATTGTTGGGATTCTTTCAGTTTAATGATATAGCCGATAGTCTAGGTGGAAGTCTCCAATAATTTACGTTGCAAAAATTTTAAAGAACATCTTTTTATGGAACAACAAAGTCAATGGCAATTTTTCAGTTCTCTCCTGAATTGTATAATTGTATATGTTATCTGATGATTTATAAACAAACATTTTACTGTGCAAGAGGGAAGTTATTGTTAATTTTCAATCGTTATATTGTGTTACAGGACTAGCCTCATTTTCGACATTGGTGAAATTCCCATAAGTACAAAAAGCATTTAAACTTCGATGTTTTTTTGGTCCTTTGGGACAGAAAAAGGCAAGAATAACCATTCCCAGTAGAAATACAGCACAAGCATCAAGACCAGGCTCTATTTCCGTAAAAGTCAACTTGGGTCCGCGATTTGATTCATACAACAAAACCCCAAAGGAAAACTTTATGAGCAAGGATAATTTATTGTTAATTCCGTATGTTTCATCCGAATTATTTTGGCTTAAGGAGAGGAGCGAACTGATTTCTTTGGAGAAATCCCTGATGTTTTACATGACATAAAGGGCGTATTCCTATGGTACCCTTTTCAGTCTCTTCTGTTTTTTGTAGACTTCGCAGAGATAAAAGACGCATTCTTTTTGGGCATTTCTCGGAAACGGCAGGCTTTCGAGCCGCCGAAACTTGCTGCCTCTGAAGCTAGAAGGTTTCGGAGACTCACGAGAGATTTTTGCTTTCGTTTGCATGTTTTAACATCATCAAAGATGCGTAATTTGAATTCCGAACGCTCTTGAATAGAATTCTAGAAACTCTGCCGTTTTCAGAATTCGCACTTTTTTGGCTTCTAGTTTTTAAACTCTCTAACTCTCCAAAGTCTTCGTATTTCAGGATTCAAAAGATTATAAAAAGCCAAAAGAATGCGCCCAAAGTGAAAGAATATTTTTATCTGCAAAAAAGTTATTGTTCATCTCAAATTTATCATGGGAATTCTGTTGGCTTCAAAAGCAACTCGATAGTTAAATATAAGAATAAATTTTTGTGTAAGAGCAAAAACGTTGTTAATTTCTCAACTTACACTTGAATTATTTCTACTCAAAGAGCCAACCGATGATAGTCTGCATAAACGTCCCTGATGATTTGCCTAAGAAAATCTTTTATTGCAGGGTAACCACCAAAGCTTGAAAGGGAACACAAAAGCTATGGCAACAGTGTCAGCAATTATTGATGGAACTGGGTCTTTTGGTAAGTTACTTGATGTGTAATTTTTTATTTCATTTTATTTCATGCTAATTAATGTTGTGTTCATAGCGGGGACCGTGGAGCCATACTGAATTTATGCCTGGACTGAATTTAGCCCCTCCACTTTTCTGCAAAATGTTTGCTTTTTCTATCGTGTTGAAACAATTTATCTTTCAGAACGGAGCTAAATTTGGCTTTCAGCGGGGGGGGGGGGGGGGGGGGGGGGGGGGGGGGGGGGGGGGGGGGGGGGGGGGGGGGG
>JAYJMH010000390.1:0-30398 GCA_036873815.1 Phacellophora camtschatica
ATTTCTAAAACAGCGTTTATCTTCAATGGGCGTTTCCTACCATCCAAGTAAAAAATGGGCGTTTCCCTGGGGGGAAAGGGGCGTGGTCCAAAAAAATTCGGGGGCTACGCCCCCGGACCCCACGCCCCTCCAACGTTCTCCGCCTTCGGCGGAAAAGCATGACCGCCTTCGGCGACCTGGCTTCGCCACTGCTGGCAGCTATCCGTATGATTATTCATATCCGTTTTTCAGCCTGGCCTGATGCCTGGGTTGTACAGCAAGTTAAATTTCTAAATTATTAGCCTTTCCTTTTCTCACAAGTTATTTCATATCACCTTCTGTCATTTTGCAAAATTAGAATACCGATATTAATTATCCTAGACAATTAAAAAACAAAAATATATTTCTTAATTTTTAGCATTTTTATTAGCTCATTTCCCCAGCCTTTCAAAAAAGCCTGTCAATCTGTTAATGGAAGTCAACAAACAAAATGCTGAATAAAAATCTCCATTGTTGTTCGTCATTGCTTTTCATTTTGTCGAAAAGACCATCGAATCGAAAGCAAAACAGAAAACAATTTTACAAAAACACAACACAAAAACAACTTACTCTGGTCTGGTCTGAAGACTGCAACGAGCATTTCCTCCAACATTTCGAGGCAATGTTCCAAGCAGTTTTTCTTCCCAAATTAGCTTTGTGATCTTTCAGGCTGACTTCAAAAACGGACAATGCAACACAGCATGAACAGAGCATGAAAACTCCAACACAACAAAATCTTTGCAAAATATTCATGTCTTTTCAGCCAGAGCAATTCCACGTGGTTCAAGATCTTACCATAAGTGCCATTTATGTACATTAAATAAAAATTTGAAGATTTTAAAGAGTTAATTTCTTTGATCGCCTCAAGTTCCTTGTTGGCTGTATGTGTGACTTGTCTGACTCATATTAGAAACCCACTCGTTTCCGCATTGATTGATGGAAACAAATAACTTCCCAAGGGAATACAATGGGATAGACAGGGCCGCAGCGCCAGGGAGGGGAGGCGAAAACTTCCCATTGGAAGCAGTACCATAGAGTTGGGTAGGGGGGCGTGCCCAATATTTTTTGATCTGGGATTTCGATGTCGATAATATATTTTTGGGTCTGAAAAATTTTTCATCAAAAATATAATTTTGGCTCTAAAAATTTGATGTCTGATATTTTTGGGTAAAATATTGTGAAATAGCATAGAAACGTTGGTAAAAAGATATGGTACTGCCCCATACACACCCCACTTTTTGTTAGACAAGATTTTAAAGATGTTTATTTGGCGTAAAACCCAAGTGGCATATTTCAAAACGAGCTACTGGGGAAATTGCAATTAAATATTGCACCCCTTAAGTGTTTGAAGAAATTATTTTTAAAGTACCAAAGCCCTTTTTAACAAGAGCCACCAGGATCTCCCCCGACGAGGGGGCAAGTTTCCCCGACATGGGGGCTAGAATGTATATTTTCGTAGTAAAAATAGGTATTTTTAGATGCTTTTCTTTGAAAAATTCACGCAAGTAAGGCTAAGTTTCCCTTCGAAGGCCCTGCCCTCTCTGGTGCCACCCCTGTTCAACTGACCCTAGATTTGATCTCGCTCCGCCACTGCCTCATATAATTAAGTAAAAAATCATCCTAAAAATATTCTTCGTGCAGTCCAGTTAACATTTTTGAGGATTGAAAGCAAAAATAAAAATTTTATACCAGATATTGCTTGTGGGGGTGTCCTATTTTACGAAACACGGAAATAGGCGATTTTTTGCACGGAAAACGGTAATCAAATGAAAAATGGTACGGAAAACGGAAAATTGTGGCTAACAAGGATACGAAAATTAACGATTTAGTGTCGCGGAAATAGAAAACTGTCAATCTATACCACGGAGATAATTCTTATAAATAAAACCCGGATTTTCGAACTATTTTTCAGTCCCTCTACGAAAAATTTGGGTTCCAACTGTATTTCATCCCGAAATGAAATTTCATTAAATTGTAATACTGGTAAAATTTAGGCAAATTTCATGTATATATCATTCACTCGTTTTAGTATCATTTTCTACCTTTTTATTCCTTCGACAGATGTCAGGATGTGACTTCTTCTTTGGTTTTTATTCACCGATAAACAAGTTTTTTTTATTGTTACTGTATTACACGCTTTTTACAGAAACTTTTATAAGAAACTCACTGGTGAAACCCACGAAAATTTTAAAAACTTGTACTAAGAAATGAAAAAGTGCTAAGAAGCTTTTGAAATTTTTAGTGAAGATTACATTATACTTAATGATTTTAACGAACTGGACATGATGTTAAATGATTGATTCAGAGAAGACTTTATCCTGTACAATCTATACCCAGTTTTTGTAATGTTTTTGATGAAAAGAAAAAGAATGCATATGGTAGGTAGGTATATATATATATCACGGGTAAAGTAAAGTTTATTCCCACTTTCTCATTCCACCTGTCCTAAATTCCGTGTTTTTATTTTTGTTTCCCTGTGACAAAAACCGAAACACAAAATGTAGGACAGATGGAATGGGAAAAATCGAATAAATATAAACTTTACTTTTCCTAAAGCCCGTGTATACATGTTGTATTTGTACAGATAGAGAGAGATAGCAGCACGGGATAAGTAAGGTTACGGTTGCAAGAATAATGTAGTTCTTTCTGTGAGGCGTAAGTCTCTAGAAAACCATAATCATAGGGCCACCATAATCATAGACTTCATAGAAAATAACTCTTTAAAATCTTCAAATATTTATTTACTGTACATAAATGGCACTTATGGTAAGATCTTGAACCAAGTGGAATTGCTCTGACTGAAAAAACATGAATATTTTGCAAAGATTTTGTTGCGTTGGAGTTTTCATGCTCTGTTCACGCTGCGTTGCAGTGTCCGTTTTTGATGGCAGCCTGAAGAAAGATCAAAGTCGTTGATCAGTAAAAAATAAAAATATGTCGCTACGAAGGAAAATACCCTGCGGAGGAGAGACTTATTTTCTGAGGTCTTCTCCTCCGCAGGGTATTTTCTTCCACAGTGACATATTTCCATTTTTTATTGATTAACGAAACGAAATAGACTTGGAGCAAGTGTACCAGAATCACGATAGCTTTGGTAAAGCTATATGAAACAATTATTATTTAAATTATTGAAGATCATGAAAAATTATCCATTATAAAGAGTGACAAGATTCCGAAACCAGATCATCTTCCAAAAGTAAATTCTGTTGAGAATACGTTAAAAATAAAATTTCATTATATTATACAAATTTGTACGCAGTGCCGGCCTCGTGGGGATACGACACCCCCTGGGAGTATGGAGTGCGACACCCCCTGGAAATGTAAAACGGTATATACTCGGCAATCTCACCTCGTCTGGCAATTTAGTCGCCAAAGCTCGGAGTACCAATTTCTCAGCATATTTCTAATTCTACTCGGCAAAGATTCCGTCACATCCCTCTTCCATCTTCTGGGGCCGAGTAGTATGGTCATGGGTTTTAAAACACGATTATTGTGGCTCGAAAAACGTACCGATTGAATTGTAGTGACTGTGTAACATTAATCGTGTTTTAAAACCCATGGTGTGGTATGTTCAAAACACAAATCGATATACGTGGGGGTGTCCACTTACGATATAACACAATCCTCTGAAGTTCATCTGTATGTAAACTGCTTTAGTTAACTCAGCCAGCGTAACCGACAAATACAATTTTATTTTGCAAATTTTCACAATGCGTGCTAGCAGTATTATTTCACAGTATATTAAAAACGCAAATTTCGGACGTTCACTGCAATGAAAAGTTATACTCCAGAGTTCATCTGTAAACCATATAATTTGTTTCAGGATGCTGTAAATTTCGTTTGTATTAAAGTTGTTTTAGCCTATAAATTTCGAGCAAAAAATAAACTCATTTCCGAAGCTATGCTTTAAACTTCATGTGCACACAAATTGTTTTGGCCCAACTTTGAGTAAACATTTATTTTAAAGTCACTTACGAATTTATGCTTTAAATTTCAAATGTACACAAATTGTTTAGGCCTAATTTTAAGCAAAAAATATATTTTAAAGTCATTTCCAAAGTTACGTTATAATCTTCGCGTGTACACACGTTGTTTTGGCCTAACGATGAACAAACAAACAATTTTCTTAAAACACATTTACAGAGATTTCCTTTACATTCATTTCCTTTCTCTAAATTTCATTTGTAAAAAAGAAGTTTTGTCATAATTTTGAGCAAGAAAAGCCAAATTTACGTCCAGGATTCTTGCGTATTAGGTTCAAAACACATATTAACTATTCGCAACGCATTTCACACAATGCCAAGTTATACTTTGAAGTTCATTCGTCCGCAAGTTATTTTGGCCTAAATTTGAACACGCCAGATGCGACCAACCTCCACACCCATCAATCAATGTCCCATGGTCAGTGGTAGTGCCACACCTGATCCAAACCTGACTCCCTTTTGCATCACTGTTAGCTTTGTCACAAATCATGCATGGACGGTGTTTCCTGTCATCTTTGACGGGGGTATCTGTAAAATTAGTCTTGCATTCTTCGTTGATTTCCCTGTTAATCTCTTCCGTGAGATCTTTCATTTCATTTTCAAGGTCACAAATGTCTTTTTCCATTGTTGCTTCATCTGTTATTCTCGAGTTGGAAGGGTCTAAAATTTTAAATAAATAAAAGATGTACGCAAATACAACCACGTTTACACAGATGGTACAAAAATATTTAGCAAAATATTTAATTTTACCCTAAAAATTCCTCTATTTTTGGTTTCATTATTTAGAATTCAGTGCCTTTTGGTTAACAAAACTTTTGGGTTTCATTATTTAGAATTCAGTGACAATTATTGTAACAATAATGAAAGTGACACGCCGATTTCAAAATGATTATCCATCAAAGACATAGCAAATTCTCTCAACTTGAAAATCAAACTCATTTTGTCTTAATCACTTTTGAAGTTGGCGTGTCGATTCACTACTGTTACCAAATTCTCAAAAAGCCTCTTCTGTTTTATTGGGTAGAATTCGGAAAACAAACAGCCTGTTCCTTTCGCGATAAAAACAATCAGGAATCCATTCAAAATGATTCAACTGTATCGAATCACTTTCTGAAGAAACAAAACAGAAACTTGAAACAATGCAATCACGGATTGCTCTGATTTTGTCAAAGGAACAGGCTGAATGCATCAAACTATAAATTAAAGTCTTGTGTATCAAATACAAGAAGAAACAGAATTATCAAGACTCTTTGGGCAAGCCGGTATCTCCTAAGAATAAACTTGAATGGAATTGAGGAATAATAGCATCGTAAACAAACCCACCTTCTTCCTGGGTCCACAACTCTTCCTTCCTCAGGTTCTGTCTGATTTCAGCAACCTCTTTGTGGCGAAGAAGAAATCCATACCACCAGCCTTGCTTTGGTAAATTATCTTTCAAACGAGGCAAAACCTTCCCGCTTTCGTCCAAGATGGCCTTCACTGTCTCGAGCACTTCTCTGACCTTAACATGGCGCCCGGCTTTTCCCATTGTGATCAGCCAGCCTGCTAGAGCGTTCTCTTCTTCCTCGGTTAAAAGTCGTCTCGATTCGTTGCACCTGCCTATGTGAAAATAAACAAATAAACAACATAAACAAATAAACAACAAGAACAAATAAACAAATTTAGGATATGATAAATTAAAATGGATTCGCATGATCCATTTTAATTTATCATATTTTATCATACTGTACGACAAAATATTTTGCAACCAGAAGAAAATAGAGGCCCAGCAAACTAAATTCCAGAGCAAAAAACTGCTAAAATATTTGAAATAAATGAAAAGTCATGCATGTATGATGTATTTGCCACTGGGAATAGAGTATTTTATGTTGTTTATAGCCTGCGTGGGGTCTTTTCTAAGAAATTGAAAGAAAAGTAAAGAATGCTTGCAGGATAGTTGTTAATCGATGTACCATAAATATGACCACACCCAAGGGCGAAAAGGTCAACTTACTTGAGTTCTTTCTTTTTCCAGTCATAAAATCACCCAGTGTTGACTTTGGCACTTTATAAAATTTTGCCGCTCCTCGCAAAGATAGCTTCCCTTCTGTTATGGAATTGACAGCAAGCTGAAAATGTTCTTGTTTCCAACGCATCCTTCTCTCCTTGACTCTTTCATTTTTTGGCTCGGGTTTTATCTCTTTTGTTTCTCCAAATGGTATAATTCTAATATTCTGAACCTCATTGGCGCATGTGTTTTTACACTCTGGAAAAATAGAACATATAGTTTATGAACTTTAAGGTTCGTAACAGAAGACCCTTTTTATTTTTACTTCGTAATTCTTTCAGTTTTCCCCCTTTATTCAGACTCACTACCATTGAAAATTAAGGAAATTTCCGGCCCCCTTTTTATTTTAACCCCCCCCCCCATACTCTAAAGAGACCGTAGAGTAACCAAACAACACATACAACAAGAACAAATTGCATTTAAAAAATCTGTGAAAACAAATTTTCGAAGCTCTTCGTAATGTTTCATAAAAAATCCAATTTTTTCAATTGCATGTCATGCAAAGATTCTATATTGGGTTCAAAATGAGCAATTTAACGTCGTCTAAAATTGGGTTAACAACATACAATTTTTTTGTTCAATATCTCCAAATTCTCAATGCGTTTTCTCAATCAGCTCGTGTAGGAGTTATCTTGCAAACTGATTCTAAACCATTCTTAGTACTGTCATTAATATTTTCATACTCAACATCGTTATCATTATTACCTGCATTCGTCGTTAGTTTGACGTCATTTTTTATAGTCCTCCCCAGGCTTCCGCAAACAGCATTATCGCTTTGGAAATTCTCAACGTGTTGCTCCAGGTGCTTCGCAGTCCCATTTACACCTTCCTTGCTAGATAATATTAATCTCATCTGTTGGAAAGACATCCCAAAACGCTTCGCAGCGACACTTGGCGTCATCTTTCCAATTTCGAGTTCTCTCACGACATTGTGTTCTTCGTCGGTGTTTGCCAACAATTTCAATTTCGTTAACAATCTATCAAACCCTTAAAAATTTATGATAATTCATGATAATTCATAATTATTATTCCAATTCAACAAATAATTTATAATAATTTATAATAATGATAATTTTATGTAAATTTATTGAAATTTTGAGAAATTGCATTTTCGCTGGCAGAGCTGAATTGTGTACTCAAGGGTCCCTAATCGAGTGGGTGGGTCGAAATAAAAGAAACATTTTAATAGAAGGGGGTCTAAATAAAATGGGGAGGGGGTGGAAAGTTGGGCAGGTTGCAATAATATTACTGTGAGGGAAAAAATTACGAAGTAAAAATAAAAGGGGTTCTTCTAATAAGGGGTCTATGTTAGATAAAAAATTTAGCATTTCCGTATTAATTATTCCGTACTCCCACATATTTCAATCCTTTAAAAATTGAAAACAACAAAAAACGTCATATTTTCGGGAGGTAAATGCAGTCAAAACCTAATGTTAATTTCACATATTTCACGTAAGTGTATATTTACAATTGAGTTAGTTGCTACCCCCTGCAAAAAAAAATCCTGTATAAATTGCCTGTTAAATGGGAATAAATCTGGGCCTGAGCGGGTAAATCAATCTATTTCATAAAAACCGGGCGTAAAAAAATTACCTGCTTTGCATTTTCTTTTAGTGACTCGGTCGGACAGGCTTGACTTAGGAATCCCATGAGCCAAAGCGGCCTTCCTTATTGGAGTACCATACTCAATGACGTCAGAAATTGCCGCTTCCATGTCTTGAATTACCCACCTTAACAAATTTAAAATTTAAATTTGAAAAGAGTCCATCTTCAAGGTTTTATGCGATTACCTGCATTACAAGACCTGATAACTAACGAACAAATTGATATCTCACTCAGGAAAAATGCATGTGTATGACCAGAGATATTGATATTGTAGTTAGCCGACAGTTTGAAAAATTAAGAAAAAGCAGTTCGCCACTAAAGAGTTTTTAGTCCTTGCATCCTTTCATCCTTTCATAACTGCACCTTTCTGGTTACTGCCTTCTCCAAAATCATCAAAATCAATCAATCAATCATCAAAATCAATCAATCAATCAATCAATCACTACATCAAAATCAATCAATCAATCAATCATCAAAATCAATCAATCAATCAATCATCAAAATCAAGTGTCGCTGGCTGCGAGTTCTTCCTCTCAAAACTGTCAAAGTGAAGAAGTTTCTTCAAATCTTGAACTGTGCGAAGTTTAAAGAATTCTTGAATTCTTGCATTTCAAACAAACGAAAAAAATTCAAATGTTTCCGTTGTTACATTTGGGTTTACGATCAATGAGGTCTGAAATTGTTCGTTAGTTATCAGGCTATCTATTACTAGCAAACATAATAAGCTTTGTATTCTCACGTTTGCAATAAAGTTGCAAAACCAATGTAAGGTTTTTTGAGACAACTAAATTTTGTCATACTATGGGACTGGATGTTACACTTGCGAAGTTTTCAAATCAAACTAAACATTTTCTAAAAACTGCTAAATTGACCGATTTTCGTTGAATTCTTGAAAGGCTCTGTAATTGAGGATAGCCTAGTTGGTTAAGGCACCTAACAAGGTCTGTTGGGTTCGATTCCCAACAAAGTCATACTTTCTGCAAAAGTGTGAGGAGAGCTGCCAACTCTTTGTAATTCCAGGCAAAAAGGAATCACGATGTGTGGTAATATCGAGAGGAAGGAACGGATTCGCTGTGCTTAGCTTAGCCTTGTGCCATTTAGGGGCCCCTGTACCCAGCGCAGAAACCCATACCTTGCGAGAATAGCAAGTGTGTGTGCCTAAAACTGAATTACTTTGCAACTAAAATTCAACTTCGAAAAAACAAATACAATTACCTCCTGGCTCCATTCTTAGACATCCCACTTTTCTTAGTATCAACATCAGGTATTGCAGCACAAGCCTTTGAAATATGCTGCCTGCTACTAATATACCGTGAATTATTCAAATTGGATAATTCCCCCTGCTCCGAATCATTGCTCTTTTTCTTCTTTTCCTTTATCTTCGCCTTGACTCCATAATAGATATCATGACACGTTTGTTCGTCCAATCTGGTAACAGCATTTGTGGCAATTTCAACATCTACATTTAATGGAATAAAACTTTCATTTTTACGTAAAACAACACCAGGTGTATTCTCTAACTGAAAATTATTGATAACAGTGTCTTCTTCTTCGATAATATGAACTTGAACATTATCAGGCAAATCAGAATGCTTCTCAATCACATGATCCGTTCTAGCATCTTCTCTGTTTTCTGTTCTAACCGATACTTTCTCCATAGTGTCGGAATCCATCAATTCAAATGTCTCCCTTTCGGTGAGATTAGCACTCCCCTTTTGCTTAAACCTCTCAGCTAACAACGATTGCGGTATTCCATATGCTAATGCAGCCTTTCGGATCGATGCACCTCTCATGTGTACGTCCATTAAAGCATTGTGCATATCTTCTTCATTCCAATTAATCATTCCAGAATCGTCTTCATTTTTCACCAAAACCAAACATTCCGATGCAAGCTTCGTGGACCTATTTCCACAGCTAACATCATAGCAGGCATTTAGCGTGTGCTCGTTTTTCCAGTTAGGAAACCTCCGCTTTTCATCACAACTTTTCGAGTCTTCTGTCATTGATAAAGTAGCCTGTCTATCATTGTCTCTCTCCTCAACTACACACATATTATCATCATCAGCAATTTCTTCGGTTCTAACAAATGCTGAGATTGTTTGCTCATGATTAGAAATTTCATCTTCGTCTATTACCTTTACGATGGGAGCATCTGGTGTTAACTTAATTTGAAATTCCAATTCACTGCCAGGTACTGCAGCACCGACAATTTTGTTACCCTCAGACATCGATGCTGTTCCATCATACCTCCACCACAGCTTCTTTCTTGGTACTATCATGCTGGTGCCAGGCTCTGCATCAATCTCTTCCACCATGCCAAGAGAGCTATTTCATACAACGGAAAACGTAGCATGTGCAAATATAACAATATTACTGTATAATAATTGTCATTAAAAAAATTTAAATTAATTATCAAATCTTCCATTTTAAAGTCATTTATAAACATAAAAGCTGTTTGTTTTTGTTGTTGTTGTCTTATCTATGTTTCTTTGATTTTAATGTGGACTACAGATATTTGCAAGCTGTGTATAACACACGCCTCCCTACCTATGTCAGATGGCACTACCTCCCTGGGGTGTAATGTTTTATTTCCCCATGGCAATGACACGAGACTGCACGTGTACTCACAATTGTTTTAAAAGTTGAAAAGTTGACAAGGTTTGGTAGAACTTTACTCTGATTGTAAGAAATCTTGCAATCTTGCTAAGTTTGTCTCTCCGACACACAACGGACCTTAATGAGCCTGATCGGCTATTTGCACACAAAACCATTAGGCACCAAAAAAACCTTGCTTTTTCCAAACTCACACATGTTTTCGTGTCCAACTCGCACATATTTTCGCTGTCAAATTTATGAAAAAACAGAGATTTTAACCAACCTTTCTTTCCTCTTTTTTAATTTTTTCTTTATCAGTCTGTCGTGCAAACTAGACCTGGGAACATCATGTTTTGCAGCAGCGCCTCGTATTGACATGTTCCCAGTTAAAACAGCAGCAATCGCTTCATCCATTGCATAATCAGGATATATCATTCTCGTTTTTCTTGTCTTGTCTGAAATTCAGTTCAGTTCAATTTATAATTTTAAAATTTCATACTACATACAAATTTAATCTAACAAGAAAAATTAACAAAACAATTAAGAGAGGTAGAAATGATCTTCAATTAGAAAATAATTAATTTGTATATAGCGGAATTTCTTAAAGGAAGAACTCTCAAAGTAGGTTAACTAATGAGATGAGTTGAGTTGAGAGAGCACTCCTTTTCCTAAAAGCACATATTATTCAATTAAAATAATTCAAATTCACAGTTGTCACAAATTAAAAGCTGAAAATTAATGAAATGCTTTTGTTTTGTTGATTGAAATTACAAACAGTTTTGTAAAAAATTTCTGATTCTTTTTAAATGAAAATTTTGATTGGGGAATTTCTGATTTCTACTGGTATCTTATTCCGCAATTTTGACAAACAAGATATCAAATCATATATTGGAGCCTCTTATATCAAATCAAAGTACAGACAGAATTATCAACACTAGAACTCTTCCACCATAGCTTTATTTAGTTTGATTTAATATAAGAGGCTCCAATGTATCGTTTGGTATCATGTTTGCCGAAATCTACCCAATTATGACACAGTTAAACTCATGAAATCTGCAATCTGCTGAAAATATTACATTAGGGTAACAAGAAGACCATAACGTTCTTGGCTTTCCATTATTATGTATAGCTTAGGATCATTTAGTAGATTTTAGCAAAAAAGGTATCAAATTTTAAGTTGAAGCATCTCACATCAACACCGAGCAAAAACAAGATTATCAAGAACTAAAGCTCCTCCATAGCAACCTTGCAAACTATGGGAAAATATGTTTTGTTTGATTTGAAGACTAATCCGTCAATCCATTCCATTAATCAACCAATTTAAATTTATCATATAAACAGTACATAAAGCAATTTCAAATTTACGAATGACCTTTAGAAGTTGGTGAATTTTTCTGTGCATTATGTTCTTCTATCAAATTTTCTGGAATTCCATATTCTTCAAAAGCTTGCTGGGTTGACATGGTTCCTTTGGCAACTGCCTTGCATGCCGCATTGAACTGTTTTTTAGTCCATTTTCGATCTGTTATGTTTGTTTGATCTTTTACTGCGGTCATTTCAAAGCAGTTTTGTGTAGCAGCATCATCGTTTGAAAACATCCCAAGAGACGTCTCATCACCTAATTCGTGAGTTGTTTTAGCTCCTTCTGGAAAAGCTTGTAAAGCAGATTGAGCCTGTTCCATTCCTGAAGCCTTGGAATATAAAATATAAATTTTTAAAATCTCTGTTAATATTTCTTTAACACATTCATACCAGGATTTATTTTTTATGAAGATGTAACAGACATGTAATGAAGTGATTTGGAAGGGTAGGGGTCATGAAGGAAAAATTGAGTTTGAGGGCCAAGCCTTCAGAAAATAAGCTGCCAGACGGTCTCAAACTGTATAAGCTTGACTATCATGACATGTTAATTGAGCTTTCTCTCATCATGAATAAAACTCTCTGCAATTTTCTTTGCTTTTAATAGAAACCCTTTTGGCCAGGATTTTACCAAATGCTATAATAAAAATCTTGTCACTTGCCTTCAAAATAAATGAATTTATCTATTATCCCCTGAGATAAAGAACTGTGGAGCTGCATTAAGTAGCCCTTCACCTACTCCCAAACTTGGATAAGATGTGACAGATGCACTGAGATAAAAACCATGCAAAAATAACCTTTTCAGTATTTAAAAAATAAAACTGTACTCATATCATCACTAGGACTGAACATTTTACTTTAAGATATTTTATGCATTTGGGACAGGGAATGCAAGAAACTCAATAATTCAATTCAATTCAATTCAACTTTATACAATACTCTATATTGTATTTTATTATTGTACTTTAAGATTTTGGTTAAACTCTGAAAAAATGAAATCTGACATTTTCTACAGCTTTTGGGGCAGGGGGATGCAGTTTTTGCCAGAGGAGAGATGTTTAAAAAGTCCAAGGACAAAATTTTGATGCTTTTTCCAGTGGGGAATTTGCTGGGGCAATGCCAGAGCACTTAGGTCTAGGGCTGTTTTGTGCTGTTCAACATGTTATTTTATTTGCCAATTTTGGCACTGAAACTCCATAATTTGAATGTTAGTTACCCTGGGTACCAGACTTTTCAGTAAAAAAATGAAAGGGTAAATGTTTGTAAGCAAAATATATGATCATCAAGATATGTCTGTAAAAACCTAATTTTATATTTGACAATTTTTTTTAGAGTGAAAACATACATGTGAAAAAATTAAATTTTAAAGAACTTTGATTCCAATATATATTTTAACTGAATGAAAACTTTTAACATTTTAAAATAGATATTTTCAAAAAAAGTTTACAAAAGTTTCGAACTGCACTGTGAGATATTATTACATTTCTTGTGTATGCGTAGGAACACAGAAAAGTAAACAATTGACATAAACTAATGACTCACTACCAATATTGGCTCCCATGTTTCATGTTGGATATCACCATCATCCATTCTCTCATTTCCGTTGCATCTTTCATCCATGCTATATTCATAAAAAAGAAAAACATTATAACATACAATGCAGAAGCAATTCAGGGCAAAAGAAAGGCAAGGGGCAGCACCCTGCAAATTAGGGAAAACAATGGAAAAATGAATGAATTCAGCTATAATTTCTTTAGGGCAAGGGCCCCTTTTTTCCAGCATCTCTGAATATATTTACAAAAAGATTTCCATGGTAGATCTCCTGATACAATATAGGTATCATCTATCTCCATATTTTCTTCTATAAACACTCCTAAACGTTTATCTAAATTTTCAACAATTTAGTGCAGTATTTATTAGAGAAAAAATTAAGGAAAGATAAGGGAAAGGAGTTGTTTATTGCACAATGAAAAACTTTCAGTTAAATATTTGTTTTTAATTGAGTTCCTTTTAAAAAAATTTAAAATTTTCAATGTCTACATTTCTATAAATTTCCATGCGTGCCTGGCCCTGACAATGTTCACTCATCTAGTATAGCTATTTTTATGTTTATAAATCACACTTATTGTTCCAGCAGCACTCCTTTATACATCAGATCACCCATGCCTAGAAGTATATGTTATGTGCTGGCCCGTCAAAATAAAGGCAGATTTTGATTCTTAAAATTATCTAAGTGGGGTTTCCAAAATAGTGGCACATATGCTTTACTGCCTATATTGTGTCCACCAACCAAGAGAAATGTGTACCTCTACCTATGCCATCTCTGAAATATTTGTTTTCATTTTTAAACTCAACTCGACTAATTTACTGACAAAAACAATAACATTTAATTAATTCATTATGAGCCTTCTTTCTATTTTTTCTTGTTCCTCCTCCTTTGAATTTCATGCCTGGCATTCTCTTCCTGTTCCGTGATAAAAAAAAATAGAACCAAAAAAATAAGGCGACGTGGGAGTGCCTTCAGAAGCATACATAGTTATAGAAAATCATGGAAGTCTAGTGTCTACTTTTCAATTGATTTGTCGTGTGCCTGTGGCCTGCTAGTGCTGGCCTCGCCCTCGCCTCTCCTGTTTGTTTTGTCTGGTCTTCGCATAAAATTAAAAGGCCGGTAATTTTTAGCTATACTTTGTCCAAAACACTAAAAATTTACGCCAAAAGAATTAATAAACATCTAAATTCAATAGGATCTAATTTTAAAGCATACACACATTCTACAGTGGTGATCTTTTGTTTTCTGGACGATGACACTTCAGAGAAATCGGCCAGGACACGTCTTCCACAGAAATAAAGCTGTCGGACAGCGGACGAAATAACGTACGCCTTCGCAGAGGACTAAAATGATATTGCGCAGCAAAAACACAAATGGAATATAGCATGTTATAAAACTTCACCAGAAGCATAGAAAGCATTCAAAAGTACCGTGGTGCAAATCTCCATTAAGATATTAGTTCAATTTGACCGTGAATTTTTCTTTTGATAACTGAATACATTGTATATTGATTTCTGTTTTACTTTCTTTTTATTGAAATTTTTAATTAATTAGCTTAGATTTTTAGACAGGGCACATTGTAAATCAGATACTTAAATTATCAGCTGAATGTATTAACCCTGTATAAAGAACAAAAATGAAATGAAATGATTCAAGTATGTGCGTGGCCGTAATAAATGAGATTGAAAACAAATTTTAAAAAGACACTATTTGAAAGCATTTCCCAACAGCATAGAGTAACAGAGGAAAATGTTGTAACAATAGTGAAATTGACACACTGGTTTCAAAACAATCATCCCTCGAGAACAAAGCGAAAGAGAGTTTCGCTTTGTTCTCGAGGGATAATCGCTTTGATAGTAGTGTGCCATTTCTTAGTCAATTTCCCTATTGTTACAAAATCGGCTTCTGCTACATAGAGTAGTCTTGGGGTAGCTTTTTAACTTCTTTCAATTCTTGTCAGCCCGTCAGATACTTTTAAAAGATTCGTTCTAGAGATCAAGACATAAGATTACATGTGTGTGTATATTTGCTTCAAGGTTCAAATCATATGAATTTCCTCCAGTTGCCCCTTAAAATAGACAATTCCGATGGAGATAAGAGACAAGGATTGTTTGTACAACATTGCATAACCCTAATACATTTTGAATTTAAAATGAGATTGTATATCTAAATTGTATCTAAAATGTATCCAATTGACGGGAATTTGAAAATTAATTCTCGTTAAGTTATGCATCACGCTATTTTAAGTATCGCGTTAATTTATACGACGTTAAATTATTAGACGCATTTAACAAAATTTCGAGATGTTTTAAAAATGTATTTCTGAAACCTTGTGGCTTGTTTGACACTCTGGGCCCCGATCTGTTGGATAGGGATGGTATAAAATAAAATAATATATATTTTGATGTTAATTAAAAATAAATCAGAGTATTAAAGAGTTAACTAAATTTTAATTCACTATGATTTTGCAATTGTCTCAATTTTCCAGCAGTATTTAGGCATATGACTGATACAATTTGTGTTATTCATCCGCCAGCTAGCTATTTATAGCTGGTGATTTTTCAATGGTCTCAAACAATGTTTCTAAAAGGGTGTTCCCGTTGATCAGTTTGGTTGTCGCAATAACATAATCTGTTGGCGCATTTTCAGTTTGCGCCAAAAATCGCAAAGCACTGATTTCAGACTGAGTGCAGCCGCCAAGAAAATACACAAGAGTGATCTTTGACGGTCCTTCTCCACCATTATTCCCACTCTGACCACCTGAGCTTTTCTTCAATAACGCCGGGGAGACATACTGAATTTCTTCCACAGTGGGCCCAGGCAATTGCCGCAAAACTTCCTCCAGCCCGTGCCAACTAGACTGCTTCGACAAGAACTGGGCAAGTCTGACGCTTAACGGAGCGTAACCAGAATACACGTACGCGATATCGTTCGGATTTTGCTCGTGAACGTCGTCCACGACTAGGCCGAGCGATTTTTTCAAAGTCGCATACGTTTTTGGACCAGCAGACTTCATCATACCAACTTGCTCGAGATTATTCAAAGTCAACAGATGTTCGAAGCCGTACGCGTTGATGATCTCGCGTCGATAGTAATCGAAAAGTTTCGCCTTGAAACCGTTGTTAGCGATGCACTGAAGACAGATCAGTCGTAAGACTTTTGTCAGAGGCTGTTTGCATCCGATGCATTTGTCGATGTACGCATGAAACTTGTCAGTGTCAATTCCATTAAAGAATTCCTGTTCTATATGAAGACCTTCTCGAAATTCTTCAGAATCTGTGTGCTCTTTTACCACCTTCAAAAAAAGATAAACAAATAAAAGTCATTCCGTTCTAGGAAATTAATGCCTGTTAATTTTCGAAAAAGCAAAATAACCAATTCCGCACCCGTGCAGTGCTTTCATTCCCTAAATTCCCGATGATGTATCTGTTTTTTCCTAACAAATGAATAGCAGTAGCTTCTAGCTTCATTGTTCTTAAGAGGAACCACGCCCGTTTTTGTCCACCAGTTTCAGTGATGAAGTAAAGAGTTAACTCAAGAATATTTTATTAATGTCATTGTTTGGGAGGCATTCACCATCACCATATAATAGAAACTGTGTTTGATAGAACTTGGTTTGAAAGGTAACTGTATAATATCCAAATGACTGTGTTATCGAATAAATGGCATAGCAACAAATAGTGTTCTGTATCCTCAACACCATCGTTTGAAGTTTCATATGAAAGCTTACATACCTCTGCGATGCTCGTATGCAATGCCAACGAGGTTTTCGCAGCTTGAATATGAGGCAGCTTATGAACAAACTCCTTCATTTCTCCAACAGTTTTCGCTGACCGATGCTCTTCGTATTGTGCAGTGATTCTCTTTGCTTCCCTACTCAAAACAGGCCCAACGGCAGAAAAATTAATATCCCTAATCTCGCTGTACAAAGGGTCGCTAGAATTCAAAACAACCTTCCTTGGCTTCTGTTGTTCTTTTGGGGGTGCGCCTTTAACTTCTTCCTTCACAGGGAATTTGTCAACAGGCAACTGGACATTTGTGTTCTCAATGCCAAATATCTCGTCGATCAAACCCTCATATGTCAATTGGGTTAGAAGAGGTGTGATCAAATCAACATTCCTGTCAATCAACAGCAGACTGTCAATTACAGGTGTTATTTGTGATTCTGTGTCAGCTAATTCTCGTCTTTTTCTGATGATCATGTCTGTGACATGACGTGACATTTCTCCCTTGCCAAAAATCCTAAAATAAAATTAAAGTATTATTTTTCGATATAGAATATAGTTGGATTTGATCGGCATTACTGCATCCAAATAGGAGTTTCAGCCACGTTGCAACATACGAGCATGAGTTATGGGCCTATTTGGAAGGTGTACATGCCCAATGCAGTTACCATTAGTTACCATTGATTGTGGTGTGATGTTATTTATTAAACTGGGAGAATTAACAAAATTAACATCAGAAAATTTCGGACAGAAAAAATATTTTTGAATACTTTTTGCAGACCTTGCACAAACCAAGCAAATCTGTCACAGAAAGAATAGTGTTATTTGATAACTAAAGAATAGTGTTATTTGCTTCAGTTTTAATTAAGAAGAGCATTGGATGATTCTAGTCAAAGTATTTCGAACCAAAAATATTACCAAAATAACAAACATTTGTCTAAAAGTATGATCGTTTGAAAATTAATGTATTTAATCTTAATGTATCTAAATACCCCCCGTCAAAGAAGCACGGTCCAGCGGCATGGCAGAAAGCCACCAATGAAAAGTAAATTTTTTTCCATTCATTGTTGTATGTTTTTCTGGGCCGGAGATTGCACCAGTTTTCTCCAACTTTCTGCTGGGGGAAATGCTGAAACAGTTGAGGGACGAAATTTCAACGTTTTTTTGGTGATGGTAGAACTCATCGGGGCAAGAAACGTCAGGTCACTTTGTATTCAAAAAGGGTGAATTAATTAAAGAAAATATCATTCACCTTCGAAATAGAGCTTAGACGTATATAATTAAAAAAAATTTTTTTTGAGAAATTGAATGAATCTTACTTTGGTATCACTCCAAACAGAGCTTGTAATTTCATTAGAGAATCAGCTACGTAATAAAGCGATGTCACATCTTTTTCAAGGTAGCATTCAGAAAACAACATCTCATGCTCCAAAGAAAGAATATCATGATCAAACGGTACAAGGTTCAATGCATATTGTTCTTTATTTGTAAATGTTCCGTAAACACCAAGCTCCTTGAATAAAAAAGCAAAAATTGTCAAATAAATAAATTAAAAAACTAAAACTTGTTTGGAAACTCATTATTCTAGACTCATTACTATTTTAGGTTATTTTAGATTTTAAACTTATTTGAAACTTGTTATTGGAAACTCAACATAGATTGAATAGAATTCTAAAAGCTGTCTGTGAAATCATATCAAGGAAAACCATTTTAAAATGCAATAATGAAATGAAGTACAGAGTGACACAAAAAAGTTCTTCTGATGTTTGAAAAATTGTCAAAATTTAATTTTGGTACAAATTTTGAAAAATGTGTTTTTCTGCTAATGTGAGAAGGACCAAGTTAATTTTAGAAACTGCTGTTATTTTGGTAATTTTGACGAATGAGGGCGTAATTTCATCTTGAGAAACCCAATTTTGAGCAATACTTTTCAAAACCTTTGTAATTTAAATTAAAAAAATATCTTATAAAGCGTTTCATGCATCAAATGATATTTATTGCATCATATTTATATAGCATTCTAACAATATGAAGGCAACTTGCAACAATGTGATTTGTTGATTTCTCATAATAAAATATGATTTATAGTATAATTTATACCATGCATCAAAACAAGGTAACTTTTAAACCAGAAAAAGCATCCTTTTTAAAGTGGTGAAAACCGGAAAAAGCCTTTTGCATTGTTTTCAAAGTGCTGGTGAAATTTTTGTCATTGCAACAATTTAGCCTTTTTTGTACATGGCAACGTAAAAATGAGTTTGGTTTGTAACACACTAAAATTTTGGTGATTTTTCAAATGTTGGAACTTACAATCTACAATGCGTAACTCCAAATGGCTTTACAGTGAATTTGGAAAAAGGCTTATAACTAAAGGCTTTACGTTGTATTGTAATGATGTTGAGCATATATTTTGTGCAATTTTCCTGCAAAATTTAAATTATGTAACTTTTAAAAGTAAAGCAACATTTATATTTCTATCTTTTAAAATAATTTCTATTTTTAATATGACAATTAACTCTTTCTGAAGTGGACACCGCTACTAGGACTCAATTTTAGTGTTGCCTTCAAGGTGTCTGCCTTTAGATAAATTTCCTTCAAATTGGCACAATTCCAGATTGCAAAATGTGGCACTTGCACACTTGAGACAATAGGTTAAAACAATAGAGAACTAATTAACAACCCCCTCTTTGTTAAGTGCTATAAATTAAAGTCCCCACGTTTTGAACAAAGACAGGGATGTTTATCGGTGCCGTTGGATTGCTCAGAACAATAGAGAACAAAGGTTTAATTAACCAATTGCTTTAAATCATTATCATTTGAGATAAATGGGGGGGGGGCTACAGACCATGCCCTGCTGCATCTGATTATTGAGAGAAAGCCAATGGAAGTCATGGTTGAGAAGCAAACCTGCTGAAACATCGACACACACTCAAGATTTCCTTGAAAAAGGCAACAAAATGCATACAAGGGCAAAACTGGTGGAAAATCAGAGTCCATTGTAAGGAGGTGTCAGCTTTGCAGTGGTGTCTGGTCACACAGTTACCTGTAATTCAATTTTAATAATTTTTGGCAAAACCCCCGTGCAAAAATAAAATTACAGTCTGGGTTAAGTCCCCAACCCCTTTCACAGGGGGCATCCCACCTGCAATCTTTGTTCACAAAGTAAGCTCTTCCGTGGCACAAAGAAAATGTGATACTCTTTGCTACTCCCTTTGCTCTCCTCTTTCAAAATATTCTCAGCAATAATTTCCATCAGTTCGGTCTTTGGCCTAACAAGGAAAATTATATTGTGCTCATCGCACGGAGGAAGCCTTCCTCTGCCCAACGGAAACATTCTGCCGACTTCATGTTCCTTCAAAAGGCTGTATTCTGCAATTAGGCCAACGGGCCCAGTCAATTTCTCATCCCAAACAACAGCCTTGGTTCCCGGGCAGCGATCAATGCAGTTCAAAAGCTCTCTCCTGGCATTTTCTCTGACTTGCGCTAAGTTCACTTTGCCACTTGCTAAATAAGACATCGCAGAAATAGAAGTTGATTTCAAACTAAGATCAAGGACAAACCAAGTTCCATTTCTCTTCTCTTGAAATTTACAAACTTCATCGATTGTCAACTGCTTATCTCACCCCCTGAAAGCGATAACAGCTGTCCTGCAAATCACTTGATAAGTGTATTTTAGCAGGGGGAAGAAACAGAAAAAAATTGATAGCAGTTTTTGACGACGTGAGCAAAAAACTATTTATATTTTTCACATTTCAAAACACTGTTATTTCTTTAATTATCGTATTTTCAGTTTCTGCAGAAATGACCGCACCTGACCAATTTTTGTCATAAATTTAACATAGATTTCAAGAAACCCAGTATACACGTTTTTATAAGAAACCTGGCTAAGACTCTCCACCATGAGTTTTTTTTTTTAATTTTGGAACAATTTCCACTAGTAAAAGTTGCTCGACAGTTTCTTGAATGTATAGAAAATTTTGTTTACAATGCATTTTTTTTTCAAGAAAACCATTAAAAAAGCTGGGTATATACAGTACAAGATAAAAATTCTTCACTGAATCAATTTCAGAGTGTATCTATGGCATATCTAGCCCATCAACACATCATATCAAAAGGCTAGATGATACAGTAGAGTCTCGATAACTTGAACCCTCAAGGGAAACACAAATCTGTTCGAGTTATCGGGAGTTTGAGTTATCGACGGACAATTCAGTGCAGAAAGGTTGCACGGGACATAGGAAATTGTTCGAGTTATCGAGAGACAATTCAGTGCAGAAAGGGCGCACGGGACATAGGAAATTGTTTGAGTTATCGAAAGACAATTCAATGCAGAAAGGTCGCACGGGGCATAGGAAATTGTTCGAGTTATTGAGGGAAAATTCAGTGCAGAAAGGTCGCACGGGACATAGGAAATTGTTCGAGTTATTGAGAGTTCGAGTTATCGAGAGACAATTCAGTGCAGAAAGGTCGCACGGGACATAGGAAATTGTTCGAGTTATCTGGAGTTTGAGTTATCGACGGACAATTCAGTGTAGAAAGGTTGCACGGGACATAGGAAATTGTTCGAGTTACCGGGGTTCTGCTGTATATAATTTCTAATGATAAATGGTGTTAATTATCGTAAATCTAAGATTTCTCCTGGGAAAAAGGTGCCCTACGAAGAAATTAACTGCAAAGAAACTTTCAGTACTGGACCATATTTAAAAAAATACGTGTAACCTGGGACGGAAGGGTGGAACAGGGGCTCTTCCCCTTGTATTTTTTTACTCAAAACTATTTTCTCCCAGCAGTTTTCACTGAATTGTCCAATCTTCTTTGCATTTTTTCTGGATAAATATAGCGCTCTCCATTTATGGGGGGGGCAATTATCCCTTTTCCCTTTTTCTGCATCACCCTCTGCTGAGGGGGGGGGGCAAATAATTCCGTGATAAAAGTTAACAATTTAACTTGTAAAAGAACATATCAAAATAAAAAAAATCTCATTCGATAAACAACGAATAAAAATCAAAGTGCAACCATTGAAAAACAATCATGACAAATATTATACGAATGACACAAAATTCGAGTTTCCATAGATATTCGACATCATGCATTATACACACTTTTTTTATAAGAATACTTAAATTTTTGCCAAGCCTCAATATTCTTAAAAATTTTCGCTTTTGAGTCTAAGATTATTCATAAATTATTCTTAACCGACACAAGGTGTAAATTCGCTCGAAAACAATTTAAAACTTTGTTGATGTGTTGCTTCATCATAAAAACAAAACAAGAACAGGAAAGAACAATAAGTGTATTTTTAAAATACAAAACCTAATCTAAAAACATATAGCGTGAAAGTCACATTTGTTTTGCTTTGTGAAAAAACTGAGATAAATAAAAAATCTAAGTCTTAATGAAGATTGAACCTGGCATTATTCTTAAATTTCAGCGATTTTGAGCCTTAATATTCTTATAAAAAAACGTGTGTACTGTACTAAAAAATTTAGTTCCGCAGCAAGATTGGGTATTTAAACTTGACAAAACTGGGAAAGTCAATATCTGAACCAGAAATAAATTTGTTTACAATCTAAGGTCAGCCAATCAGATGATAGAATTTGCTTCAAATGACCAAAAATACAGTAAATTGATTGAAAAATAATCTTAACATAAGCAATTTATTAAAAACCCTGTAAGTCTTCAATTTGAGAAAATCAGTCAAGAAACGTGAATAGCTGTTTCCTACAACAGCAGTTTATTCTTCCCCGTGTCCCAGTACCGTTAAGGTTGAACAAGGATACAATGGGTTAGGAAAGCACAATTCGCGTTTTTCAAAGCCCATGCAATGTTGACGAATAGCACGTAAGTGGACATTTTCGGACATTTTCCATGTGGACATTTTCGGAAATAAAAGCTGTCCTATTTTGTTACGGGACCAGCATGAAGGAGGGTCACTGACATATGAACCCATCGCTACGAAGGGCCTATATCTGGCTATTTTTTAAAACTAAATAAATTACGATATGAATCTCATTACAATAATCTTGCTGTCAAATGCGAGAATGAGAGTGAAATTAAAAAATACTATTTTGAAAATTGTTAAAATTTGACGAATGACGGCATCCAGGGAGAAGCTAAACAGTAGCCAACATGTAGACCTAATGATTGTAGATTGATGCGCGCAGGCTACTAAATGGAAGCTCTTTTTCGGAAATAAGTCGTTCTATTGTGTTACAGCACTAGCATCATTTTTAACATTGATGAAATTCCCATAAGTACAAAAAAGTTTAAACTTCGATGTCTTGTGGGTCCTTTGGGAGAGAAAGAAGCACGAATAACCATTCCCAGTGGAATAACAGCAATAGCCTTCAAACTAGGTCATATATCCTGAAAGATCCTAATTGTTTGTTTACATTTTGAAAACAGCCAATCAATTCGCAGTATTTATGATCACGTCACAAAAATGTATCTTGTGATTAGCCACTAACAAAATGTAAACAATACGTTGATAAAATAGCAAATTCTCAAGATTGTGCAGCAAGATTGTAAAACGTTTGAAGAAGAACAGTAGATAATATTAGGTGGAGAAAGGGCGCCCGTTATAGGGTGCATATCAGCCAAAATACACCAAAAAATTCGAAGCTCAGCCGAAATCCGCTGGCCAAAAATCACTCCAGCCGTCGTCACGGATTTGGGAAGGTAAAAGCTGAATGATACAGTCCGCACACAAAGGAGATCTTGTTTGGCGAGAACAATGTCTGCACATTCAGGAGATATTGGCCGTTATCCGTGAGAAATAGAGCCTAAGCCGTTGGATGCAGCAAGGAGCTGAAATCGGCAACGAAATTGGAACCACAGCCGACGACCGAATGATTTTTTGAGCCTCAGCCGCAATCCGCCAAACATATAATAGGTGCCTAGACTAGGTACCAAGTAGACTTGCTTTAAGTCTATTTCGTTTCGTTAATCAGTAAAAAATAAAAAATGTGTCACTGCGGAGGAAAATACCCTTCGGAGGAGAAAACCTCGGGAAATTCTTCTACGGGGGATATTTTCCTCCGCAGTGACATCTTTTTATTGAGCAAGTCTAGGAACTGGGCACCAAGAGGAATTTTGAAAGGTAGAAGATAATGCTGGAAGCAACGTTGCAGGTCAGCAAGTAGGTATTTAAATTTTCTTAATATACTCAGCTATAGACAATAAGACAATGAATGAACTACAATTTATACACGGTTCCTTGGTTCGAGTTCTAACCAAAATACCAATTACGCAACACTACCATTAAGCGTGTAAATAAGAATAGAAGAACTTAGAAGACATAAAAATCATACGCCAGGCATCATTTTATACAACGCTCAAAGTACAAACTTCCAATATACCCTCCTCTCATCGACCGCGTGACATTCTGTTCAAATAATCTCCGATTCTGGCGCAGTATTTCAGCAGCATCTACAAATAAAAGATTTATGTTATTACACCCCGTCTCATCGCCACAGCGTTTCTTGCCCCGGCGAATCCCCCCCCCCCCCCCGGTGGGAAATAGCGTCTAAGCTTTGTCCTCGGACGGCTTTAGCATTTCACCGACAATGAACTGCGTTCCCCACCAGAAAGCTGGAGAAAACTGGCAATCCCCGTCACAGAAAGGCATCCACAATTAATAGAAAAGGAGGAAAATGTCTCCCGTACGGTGGCATTCTACCATACCATCGGCTCATTGGACGGTGGTGTTGTTTTGCTTTCATTGAAAACCAATCTATTTTACCTAGCTAAGGCTCCTAGATAGGTATGGTTCCTAAACTAAGCTTTGTTTGAACACTCCAATTCAATATTAACAAATGAAACCTTTTAAATTTTGATCGAATAGCCACTACATTAGCTACTAGATTCACAAGATTAGCCACGGATTTAAATTTTGATAGATTAGCCACTTCATGAGCCACTAGATTCACAAGGTTAGCCACAGATTTAAATTTTGATAAATTAGCCACTACATTAGCCACTAGATTCACAAGATTAGCCACATATTTAAATTTTGATAGATTAGCCACTACATTAGCCACTAGATTCACAAGATTAGCCACTACATTAGCCACTAGATTTACAAGATTAGCTACAGATTTAAATTTGATAGAATAGCCATTACATTACCCACTACATTAGCCACTAGATTCACAAGGGGTTCGCAAGTATTTATATTCATTGCTGATAGAATAGTGCAGCATGAGATATGAAATATCAGTGGATATTTAAAACGAGATATCGCATATTCTGCAATATAATTAACAGAACAATCCGTCACAATCACAGTGCATTCAGGTAAAATATCCCTCGTCATAATCTTTAGCAGGCAGAGACGTAGGAAGCAGTTCAAAAGTTGGAGAGCATCGAGTTTGAAGGGCACTTTCACCACACCTTATTTTGTTGCGACCGTACCCAAAGCACCAAGCCGTTACTTATATGATAAATCAATCAGTCAATTAATCAATCAAGCAATCAATGGCATATAGCAATTGATGGCATATAGCTGTTTTCTTCTGTTTGAGATAGAGTAGAGAAACAAAAAAACGAAGAAAGGGCTCTCTGAATTTTGAAAAGGGGCACATTTTCTGATTTGATGGGCACTTTCCCCGCCTTTTCAAAAAGTGAGGGGGCGGTCTCTCTTCTAGGATTATTTCAAGGATTTCAAGGATTATTAAAAACTTACCCTTATTTAGCGGATCTTCTGGGTTCGGTTCCTAAAAATAATAAAAATATTTTTTTTAAATTTGAAACAATCCGAAATGAAAAATTATTTATAACAACGAAATAATGAAAAGATGAAGATGGATGCACACGAAAGAGCTTTGTCGACAACCTAAATTAGACTCCAATTACTGAATGTAAAAATCAACCTTGTTTCTCGGAATATTGAGGCTCCTGCAGGGTGTTTGTGTTCTCTGGTTCCGTGAAAAATATAAATAGATTTCTCCTTGGCATTTTGAAAGTTCCCTAAAATTATATCCGGAAAGTTATCCAAAACTCGAAAAATGTTTTCAATGTTGACTGTATCCCAATTAAAAATGTAGAATGTTCCATAGTTCCCAATAATAAAAATTGCAATTTTCCTAGTTCCACAGAGTCCCCTGGAGGGCCTCAATACTTAGGATCCATTGATTACGTTAATTTATGCAATATAATATAAAACAAACTGGATATTTGAATCTTATGTGAACGTGGAAAATAATCCTGTGAGTCAATGAGAGGCTGGCACGAAATCCTCTTGTTTTGTACAAACTCGGAAAAGCTCAGAAAAATGAAGTCAGTTGATTGTAGTTTTATATACTATTGCATATAATTGTATTATCGTTGCTGCTGATTATTGTTATTCTAATTATTATCTACCTCATCACCAGCATACTTATATTAAACAAAGAGCCTGCAATACACTCTTTTTTTTTATAAGAACCAGATAAATATTGCCGAGGCCCGATGTTCTTAAATATCTAAGAATTTGAGGCTCAAATTTCCTTTAATTGTTCTTATTTTGTCGCAGATATTTCTTCTTTAATTTTATCTCAATTTATGACGTGGCAAGTTCTTGCTGCTATTCTTTAACAATACTTAGGGAACATTCCTGTTTTGTATAGTAAGTACAACATTTTGCGAAGTAAATGCAGAAGCGTGACTGTATAATTTCATGACATGGTATTGAATTTTTTGGAAATCTTGGCTCTGTTCTTACTTGGCTCTTTTCTTACTTGGCATGTTCTTTCTTGGCATGAAAGCTTGGAATGTTCTTGCTATGTTTTTTTTTTGACAATTCGAGCCTCAACGCTCGTATAAAGTGTGTTCTTATAAAAAAGAGTGAAGTGGTTTTTTCTATAGAAGAACTCTAGAAGCACAAGTAGTTTTATAAAAACAAAGTTGTGCAAAAATTGTGAAAACAAATAAACAAACAAACCAGAAAGAGATATTGTAAACCATAAACAATTGAATTTATCGTAAGAACTGGTTTCCAATCTTCCCTGTGAGAAGAAAATATTACATAAGAATGACAAATATATGGAAAAGCTTGAAATATATTTCCAAAAAAACTTTCCCCATTTGCAAGTTTGCAAGCTTGAAATCTGCGAGACTAAAAATCTCGAGCTGCATACAAAACGATGTCCAAAGGGCAGAGTAAGAGTTTGGGGTATCATCCAGTCGTCTGCAATCATGCTTACATGCCCAAAACGGGAACATTTTCTTTCGTCTAGCTTTTAATTCAAAAGTGCAATTAAAGCAAGCAGGTTGTTTTGATGTCAAAACATGGACTGAAAATAAGCTCACAAATCAAGGCAATCTTAATTTGACGTTTTTGACACAGATAAACATGGTTGTTGCTGACGACTGAAGAATATCCCAAACTCTAAGTTTGCCCTTCGGACATTGTTTTGCATACAATTTGAGATTTTCCTTCTCACGGATTTTAAGCTACAGCCTTGCAAACAGGGCTAGTTATACAGTAGCTGGTGCAGTTGTTCATAGTCTACCAAGTACATTCAGGCAAATTTTTCATTAAATTAAATAAAGTGAAGCACATACATACATGGTTTACTTGTTTATCAAATAATTAAAATAAAATAAAAGGCAAGATAACTTAATGCCAGACAAACCTCAATATATTCAGGCACACATTTCCTTCGAGATCAATATTTGGATGATAAACCTGAAATTACAAACCCATGATTGAAAGGTAAGCACTATAAAACTTTGTGGAGCTATTTCATTTTGACTAAAACATACGATTTTTCAATTAAGCCACCATTTAGCGGTTTATTTATAAACTCTAATGTATGTTAACATGAAACGTTCCTTGGCTAACAAAGGATACAAAGGTAAGAGGCAAATAATATTGTTAAAAAAATTTGAAGACAATGATCTTATAAGAGCTTCTTCCATGCACAATACATACTGCATTCAGCTAAAACCCTTCTAACAGTAGCTGCATCGTTCATTACAATGAAATGCAAACACTTCCTCACAGAGAATGTACAGCTCCAATAACCACATCTTTCTTATAAACTTATTAGAAAGAGGTGTTTATTGGAGACACTACAAAAGCTATTTCGACAGTGAAATTTCAAAATTAATAATTCACATTACTCACCATAGTTTCGCATTTTACTTTTGGAGGCTCATGTGGATAATTTGGACCAACCTACGGTTTGAAGAAAGTGCAAAGCATAGTTAAAAAGGTAGAAAATTAGTAATCTATTCAATAAAAACGATGTTTGGTCATGCCTGGCTGTTTGAGGAGAGCTATAGCTATTGCTGGAAAAAGAAGAATTTAATGAATTCCTCAGATTCCTCAAAAAAATATGCAAATATACTGACCTTAAAACTAAAAGAGAACTTTCCAGATTTGTAGAATCCCTAAAGTAAACAAACACAATTGTTAGTTTCATTCCAATTTACCACAGATTTTTTCTGTTAATCAAAAATATAGTATATCGTAATGCATCTGGAGATGGCTGTGTCTTTGTCTCTAGCATGACCTACAGTAACACCCACACAACTGTTATTGAAAATCTTATGACTATAGGTTTGACGATTTATGCTGCTGTTTTTTGTTATTATCTTTGTGATGTAGTATTTTATAAAGTTTAGAAAAATTGAGTTTTAATGGGATGTTGTCTCTTGAAATACACTTGATTGATCTGGAGCACATGAGCACATTCCTGGAGTCTAGCTTTAGCTTAGTAAATCAAGCACCTTAGCTAACAAATAAATGTAAATTATTATCATTTGTCTCAAACACAAAATGTCCTTGAAACCACATTAAAACATATCCATACTTCAGAATGCTTTGAATCGCTTTCCTCTCCCCCACCACATGTGAGCAAACACTTTAATAATTCTTGTAACCTGTTATAGACTTGCAAACTTTTAACTAGTTACACAAACAATGGTTTACACAGGCATATCTCTGATGCATTTTGCTCCTTTTTCATTATTCAATAACCTTTAATGCACAGGAATATCCAGATGCATTTTGCTCCTTTTTCATTATTCAATAACCTTCAATACAATCAGGTGGCATTGACCTGCATCTGATCGTACAGAAGGTCACAGGGTTGTTATATGTTTTGACATGTCCCTGTGGCACTGTTTGCTGTAACCCATGTCATGTAAACTTTTAAAATGGATACAAAAGATCTAAAAAATATGAACACAAGAGATTATCAGTCTAGTCTTTGAAGCCAGCCAGGGATTCAGTTTATTGCTCTCTAGTATTTTCTCCACATAGAGGATGAAGAACTACACATTAAAAAATAAAAAAGTATTGGAAACAAAACATTTTGGACAAATAGGTAAAGTTAGGACCGACAACTTAAGACAAAAACTGTTGGAGACTTTCTGCACAGTTGGCATGATACTTTTTTTTCAAAATCATCAAAAAATATTTCATGGCAGATTACTTTTATTTGCTTAATTTTCTTTCAATTTTAACATTCAAGAAGAGCACTGGATTATTCTAATGATGGCATTTAGAAAAAATATCAGCAAAATAACCTGGAATGCTTTTTAGAGATTTGTCTAAAAGTTAGATCGCCTATAATGCATACTAATGATAAATTAATTCTTACCTCGTCTGGGGCAATAACAAGTTTGAAGCTCAATAAATCATCAGGATCTGGAAATTCTGTTTGACAAGTTTTTGGTAACTGAAGTTCATTTAAATCTAGAAGAAAAAATCAAACCCCACTCATCAACATCTCATAGGGTCCTGACAGCTTTTTGTAGAATTCTTGTCTGGCCTTTTAAATTATCTGTTAAAGTGTTTACTTTTCTTAGAATCCAGGCTCATTAACAGATTGCAAAATTTTTTATTTCCTCTTTCCTAGTATATTTCCTCTTTCCTAATTTTATTTCCTCTTTCCAGGCTCATTAACAGACTGCAAAAGTTTTTATTTCCTCTTTCCTAATATATATCAGTTACATTCATCAATAGAAAAAGGCTATGGTCAATGTGCTGATCACAATCTTCTTGAAATTAGACCCAAGATTCATACGCAAGTGCACTACTATCAGCAAGGCACTCTTCGTGAATCTGCTGTACTATGCCAGGCCATTCTCCCATTGAGAAGACATAAAGCTGTTTGTTTTTGCAACAGTTCACACCATGTGAGAAATCTTATTGGATGTTCATTTTTTGGAAATTAATTTTTCTTTTGGCTTCCCAAAAGCATGGCAACTAAACATGCAAGTGTGTTTGTAGAATAGAAAATTTCTCAAAATGTTAACTGCGCATTGAATACAATTAAGAAAGGTCACTTTTCTGTGCCAAGATTAAGGCATTTCTATTATGTAATTTGACACCATTATGCAATCATGAACATCTAAAGCACAAAAATAACATGGTCTTACAAAAATCTCATAAGAATTTGCACTCGCGATTTTAACACGGCTGTTACGACACAGAAGTCAAGTCTGGTCAATTTTTTTTAGGCCGTTCTGGCACCTCACGATATAAAGTTATCTGTAACTCGCGTTTCATAGATCTGATCAAAACCACG
>JAYJMH010000401.1:0-30393 GCA_036873815.1 Phacellophora camtschatica
ACAAATGTATAGCGTGAGCATGCGCATCAGCGTTTTGATCGATGTTTTTCTCACAGAACAAGTGTTTGTTCTTCTCTTAACACAAAGAAAGAAATCAGTGGACAATATATCGAAATCCGGACTTTCAAATTGTGTAAAAAGTCGAGCGAAATGTCGAGTGAAAAGTCTAGTCGTTTGGCCACCCCTGCTATACACCCCTGCTATACAAGACTTTTGCTATACACCACAAGATTTTTTGCTAAATGTATAGTGACAAATCTAGTGAAAAGTCTAGTAATTTGGCCGGGGCTTAATAAAGTTTCATATTTTTGGTTAGTTATCAGGTTTTCCACTGCAATCACATAGAGGTTAATATAAAAATTAATCAAGAATAATTTATCACAATTAGTATCACTGATGTAAAAAATAATGAACGTTGACTCACGAAAAACAGTTTAACTTTCCCATATCGTGTTCCTGGCGCACTTCGATTGCAGATTGTAAATCTATTGTTCTAATCGGTTTCTTTTTCTAAATATTGACAAAAAGAATAATACATAATAGTGTTCAGATAAACAATTAGGAATAAAGTGGATGCAACCAAAAGAGATAAAATATTTCACACAAAATTTAGGCCTTTCTCGTTCAAAATTTGAGGGGAGTAGTGCGTGGTCATTCGCAAGCCTCAACAAGGTTCTACTGACGATGTTTGAGCGTGTGTCTGGGCATGTGCGTGTTATTGCGCTTGCCTCAAATTGAAAGGCCTGAAAATTATGTTGATGTTTGGTGTAGCAATAAAAATGTGAATTTTCTGTTGTTTTGTTTTTATTCGTTTCTTTTTACAGGCATGTATAAAAAGAAACAAATAAACAACAAACGAAAAGCAAGTGGACAGGGAAGTGGACACAAAACAACAAACAAAAATTAAACGAAAAACGAAACGAAAAACAAACCATGAAACAACAAATAAAAACAAAACAACAGAGGAAAAACAAAATAACATACCAAAAACAAAACAACGAGCGAAAAACGAAACAACGAACGAAAAACGTGTGGACACACAACGAACCTCTTTAGCTTTAAAGTATTTCAGTTCATGTTTCTTTAAAACAAACCAGCGTTTCCGCCAATTCTGAAAAATAAATCAAAACATTACTAAAATTAACAATAGAAAATATATAGGCTAATCAAAGTAGCTAATAAATGTGTTCTCCGTTCACCGTATAAGCTCTATATTTTAAGCCCCCGGGGCATTCAATTTTGGAGGTTCTAGAGGGAGCTCAAGATAGTGGGGGGCTTATTAGAGATTTTACCTTTCGAATAGCACCAAGTTTCACCAAATACCCTTCTCTTGAGGCAATCTAAAAGAAAATAAATAAAATCGTTTACTTTCTTTTTCAAAAATGAAAGTATTTGAAAACGAGGAATTTTATGAAAAGCGCATTTGATGAATTGAAGTATGAATCCACGAGTGAAGAAACAGTTGAGACAAGTGAATTTTTTCAAATTTTAAACTCCGCACAAAGTCGGCACCGGAGCAAGCTAGTCGTTTTGAGTTTTGGTGCCTAAATGTCGGCTGCAAATAAATGGCTTTCGTTAAACTTGACTTATAAGCTCAAGAGCGACAAGTAAACATGGCCGCAGATGACTGCGTAAGATCCCTAAATCCAACTTTGCTGTCCGGACGTCGTTTTGAGCTGAAATTAAGATTTGTAGCTCACGAATTTCCATATACAACCATGCAAACAGAGCTAGCGTTTTGTCGCCTGGTAGTTACAATAATAATAAATCTACCTCTCGAAATTAATATCCATACATTTGCACTTTGCAATAAGAACATTACCAAGCTCACCAAGAAATTACTAGGTTTATGTTTTATTTTGCACCAACTACAAACAAAAACAATACACAACTCACATGATAATCAGGTAAAGGACTGGGTATTGATTTTCTGGTTGTTGATAATGTTCTTCCTCCTTCTGCATGTCTTTCTATTGTCTCATATGTACATGGCTCCACAACATTTTTGTGATATGGAAACTGCAAAGTGATAGTTCCCCCTAAAATAATATAGTCTTTTGAGAAACACACCAACCAGTCAATGACTTTCAAAGTAACATCAAAGTGTCTAAAAATGGTTTTTAAAATTACGCATTAATTACCTGTTTCAGTTCCAAGAACAGGTAAGCATATAAAATGATCAAGTAGCTCTTCTAATGTCGAAAAGCTACCAATGCCAAATTTATATACATCACCATCATATGTCATTGTAAAATGCCTCACAGAACTTGAGTACCTGAAAGTATAAACACATATCAATTGCCACAAAGAGTTTTGATTCTGAGATTGTTTTCAATCAGAATCCTTAACTTGACATTATGTCATGCGGTTTTTATGACATGTTTATAAGGAAGGCAGATCATCCTTCCTGTCAGAGGCGTAGCGAGGTACCAACTTTTTTTTTTTGGGGGGGGGGTGTGCTATCTTGGTTTGGATATTGCCCGAATTTTTTCTATTGCTATTTAAACATTATATTGTTTTAGCAAACAATACCAATTCTTTTCTACAATTTTGCCCGAAATATTGCCTGAATATGTTAAATTTTGTCCAAATTTTGATGTTCTTGAGAATGATTGGGGGGATGTGACACCCCACACCCCATAATGACTACGCCTCGGCTTCCTGTGGCCCAGAAAAGGTTTCCCTCTTCGACAGTTTATTTAAATTAATGGGATTGACTGATTGCAGCAATTCAAACACTGTTTTAGAGCTGAAACGTTAACTTAGATATTTCTTTGTTTTGTTAGACTTTCTCAAAGTCTATTTTTTGTTTAATCAGGAAATTTAAATAATCTTCTGCGGTTTTTTTCTAAATTTCCTCTTCCCCGCAAAAGTTTAATAGACTTTGGGAATATATTTTGCTTTTCTAACGCTTGGGCCTTCTCTATATACATTGGCCACGGGCCACATTCATAATGTGTTTACGATTCCCAAGACAACATCAAAGATCATGCTCATTGTCTCATGGTTAAAATCGCCTCTTTTCATAAAATCCACATATTCGATATTGAGCATTGACAATAAATTTATTCTGGTTAAGATCATCCCCATATTAAGCAAATAAACTTTCAACCACAAAAATCAATCATGCCTGATATTTGAAATCCTTGCTTAAAAACTTCAGATCTTCAGGTCAATCAGCTTGAGACAATCAACCTTGGATCTTCAGGTCAATCAGCTTGAGAAAAAATCTGATTTTTAACTTTAAGTACCAAAATCATTCTAGCCAGCCCAAGATAAAAAGTTCTTCCTACCACTACAATGATCCCAGTGCAGAAGATGATTTGAGTATGTGAACTAAAAGTTGAGTTTGGGGATTCCTTGTAAACAAAGCATAGAGAGATAGATCATTGTATCACATAGAATGATCCTGGAACTAAGATGATCAACTCTTTGAACCATTACCTTACAGAAATTGTGTATTGTCCCTTGATACTTTCACTATCTCGTAGGAGATAAGCACCCTCTGTAGCATTTGCTAATAAAATTGCCTCTGCTGAATTTCTTGATAATCCTTTGTGAAACCATCTGTAATAGTAACGAGATTAATAATGTAATATAATGTAAGTAGCAGCATCAAATTTTACTCAAAACGATGTCTGGAAGGCAAACTTAGAGTTTGGGATATCATCCGCGACCATGTTTACCTGTCCAAAACTGGAAATTAAAATTACCCTCATTTGTGAAACTTTTAAGTCAATTTAAAAGAAAATTCATTTCCTGGCCATGTTTTGACATTAAACAACCTGCTTGCTCCTCTACCGACTGCTTGTTCCTCTGTTGTTCCTCTTATCATACTTTCAATTTTAAACTCCCAAGTCGCCATTAAAGCAAGGCTGTCGTTTCAGGAACGAACAAAAAGTTTTGGGGCTCTCGAGCCCTGACTAAACATTACTTTAAATCTGTTTCCACATTTCCTAGATATGGTTGCTTGAGATTAAATAGGTTAACTTGCAGTTGATCGCCAAAACTTCGGACATCATTGAAAAATTTGAAGTTAGACTTTACCGAGTAATAGGGACGATTAGGTTTAGAACGAGTAAAAATTAGGAAGAGTAGAGGTCCAAGCACTGATCCCTGAGTTACACCACAGGTGATTTTCATGAGATCAGAGTTATATCCATTTAACCTGACATATTGGTTTCTATCTGATAGATATGATTTAAACCAGTTAAGAGCATTTCCTCTGCTGCCCTAATGCTCGAGGGTAGAGAGCAAAATACTATGATTGATTGTATCAAAAGCTTTTTGTAGATCAATAAAAATACCACAACCATATCTTTTATTGTCAAGAGTAGACCTTATTGCCTCAGTCCAAATTGCAAGGGATAGATCAATTTGTGATAAGTGAGAAAAGAGTTGAGTCTAAAGAGTAAAGAGTAAGTAGCTGTGGATTTTCTGCAGTATGTGTAACACCTATCATTTTATAAACAAAAAAATGCACTTAAAATCAGCCTGGCAAGGTTTTACTAAGGGCTTTTAAAACACAAGAGCATGATATCTGCCCTTCATCAAACTGGAAAGTTTGTAAAGTGTGTGGGCAAGTTGACAATAGATATGTGACACTATTGCCCACCCACCATCATGTTAAAGATAATTTAAATTATATCAGGAAGGCAGCCTTCATGTTTGCTAAGGGGGGGTCAGTCAAATGTTGATTTTGTCTGCGCTTAGAAGAATTTGAAGTTAATGGAATGGTGTTTAGCACGGATGCCTTGCATTTATATGATGCTAAAATAGATTTTAAATACGAGAATACGGAATTGGAGGTGAATGAACCAGCGCAAAGAGTCTGAAAGTTAACATGGGAATAAGGCATGGATGAAATTGATATATGACTAACAAACAGCATGTGCAATAAAATTTCTAGTCTAGGCCCTTACTTTAATTTGGCATACAAATAATGCAAGAGTGCTGTTGATTACACCATCATAGCATCAATCTATAACTAGGTACCACAACAAAACACAGCCAACTCACGGTATATCATAAATTGTTTTGGGGTAATTTGATTTGTCGGTAGTCCAGTCCAAACCACCATTAACATCTTTTTCCCTGATTCTACCCGTGGCACCACTGTAAGAGAACAAATTAGAAGAAATTGATGTTTGCAAACAAGAATGTCGACTCCCCAAAGAGCTGTTGTCAGATGAGTCAACGCCATCTGCATATTGATCAATAGAAACATCTGAGGAAGCACCGCCAACAATCATTTTATGAAAGGCTAGTTGTCTTCGCTGCTATATACTTATAACGATAACGATAAATGCTTGTTCACACAATTGTTTGCTAAAAATAAAGTATTATGCTTAGCTGCTTCTCGTCTAAAAATTTCATTATCTTCATTTATTTTCTGTATGTTGTTGGCAATGTTGTTTTATTCTTCTATTATATCATCTTTAAAATCTTTCCCACACAAACATTCATTTATCAACATTTCTCTTTATTTGCATCACTACTCTTCATCATTTGTAGTTTGACCACAGGAAGTTTGATGCCCATGAAAATAACAATTTCCTATTTCTCGTGCATTGAATAATTGCACCTTCCATGAAACATTCATTTCCTGTTTGTTGTCATCTTCACTTTTCGCGATTTTCACACCAAAATTCAGAAATACTCAATTGACCTCTGTTACACGAACGACAGCCTCGTTTCGCGGAGAAAAATTCAAAATATTTTAAAAATGCATTTTAGGGCCAGTAGTTGTCCCCGTGGTTCCGGAGCCCCCGAGTTGCCTTATTTAGAATCCAATGTTGCCAAAAATTGGAGAGAAAAAACATAAATCTTTTTTGAATCGAAAACAAAGTTTAAATTGACAATTTTTCAAATCGAATAAAGAAACAAATCAGTTTTTTCTCAGTTATTTTAAGTTCAGCGGCATCGAGAGAAATTACGGGCCCTGGAAATGTTAAGGTTAGGGGCCCCCTTTACTATATCTGCTTACATTTATATGATTTAAAATACTTTTTATTCACTCTGGCCCCTGAAATTAGCAGCCGTTGACTGCGGACCCACGAGGAGTTGTCTCCTTCTCCATGGGCCGGTTTAAACGTTTTTGTGGGACGCAACAGTAGCTGTTTGCCGCTCACTTACACTTGCAGAATTATTTGTTCGCAAATTTTGACAAATAGAAATCATATTTGTTGTTGTATGTATGTAGTAAGTCATTAAGACATCGAAAATGATAAATTGTTTTTTTATTGCAACTTTGTTTCAAATTTCCTTTCAATGAACATTAATTATCCTTTAGTCAAGCACTTCATTTCCGTTTGCAACGAGATATCAGAATTCTGTTTTACACCTCCAGAAAAATGTATATATGTCCAACGTTAACTGCGGCTTCCAAATGAGCGCCGCTTCTAAATACGTGCCACACCAACCTCGATCAGAAATTTCAAAAGAAAATGCCCCTTGTATAATATAGCCTCATAATTCCCACTGTTCGCTCCTCACCCCTCCTTGAACATGTTACATTTCTCCACTCGTTCCCAGGTCTATTTCATCGTCAATAAATATCCCTAGTATCCAACCTCCTTCCCAACGCTATTTGATCGACTTTATGTTAATTATGCTAATTTATGCGATATCAACAGATTTACATTTTCATTGTTTTGAATCTCACTTTTGAAATATTCATTTGCCATTCGAATTCCGCTGTTGTTTTGAATCTTTTGTGATTCAGTCAAATGTTGACTTAAGATCTTACTGTTTTGCACAAGCCAATTAAAACGCAGAAAAGCAAGGGTATTTCCTTTTAAAATACCCCTGGGCATGGGGTTCGTTTTTATTGTTGACGTCGCACAAATTAACATGCTCCTTCGAGATTTGAGAAAAATACTCTAAACTAGATAACATTGTCGTACGACTTTCATTTTTAACCGATGCGATGTTGTTCGACATGTTTCCGAGTAGTTGCGACAAACGAACGTGCGACAAACCGATGTTGGACGAACATGTTTCTCAGTTTGGCCTGGTGCTGTCATACAATTCAATTCATTAAATTGGCGGGAAATAATGCGCGAGATGATACGGTTATTGCCACGCTCACTTTGAAAATTCTTAAGTGAGCGCTAGTTTCAAACAAGCACAGCATATTAAAAAAAAAATTAAAACACTGTAAATAGATTTATTTTGTATGATATTCGATTTTAATTACTTGTTTGTGTATGAAGCAAAATATTCCTATGTGCACAAACTTAGTTGATTTTTCTTTTTAAAATATTTGAAACAAGCGTCGCTCTCAAAAATGCAACACTAAATTTCCAAAAATTAAATAAAGGCTGCGGCGTTTTTTCGAATATTTATGGCATTCAATTCTGAATGTTGTATTTCCACATCTGCAGCTGAATTCGACGTTTTCGAGGTAGATGATCGACAAAAAAACAACAACAATTATATGTGATTAAAGTCACTACGAGTTTTAAACTACAAATGACATCATTATACTCAATATGATGAAAATTGCTCATCCCTCATATTGACAGAGTTAAAATAAAATAAAATCTTGCAAAAAGCAACAGTTTTTATCGCTTGCAAAATTTACTTTTTCGCCTTTCGGATTGTGCGGCACTTTTTGGTTTGAAATTCATCTCAAAGATCCAATTAAAATACCTTTGTCAGGTAAGTAAAAGTAAATACAGTTGACATCCACTATCTTAAACTCTCACGGGAAATTGAATTCTTTTCGAGATAGAGAATGTTCGAAGTTCGAATAAGAAGTATTTTATAAGAAAGCCGAGCGGGGACAGTAAAATTTATTCAAATTAGCGAATGTTCGAGAAAACATCTAGAAATTCAACTCAAACATTTTCCGAAAACACAATTTTGATGAAATACTCGATAAAATAAATAGTACTCTTCAACTGATTAATATGAGGAATTAACAAATATGTTTATGAAAGAAGAAATATAATTAAGAAACTCAAAATGAGTCAAATACTTCTAATGAATGTCCAATGCTTATCAAGAGATCGCATCCAATGCCTATCTCTTGAGGCACAAGAAGCCATGTTTTCTTCTCCATCTTCACACAAAGTAAAATTATTACCAAAAATAAAAAGCGCAGACAAGATTTCATTGCATAAGATCGCATCATATCCAGAAGTGAACTGGGCCATCGGGCATCGGGGGCACTGCCCAAAAGCCAAGGAACTTTATCCAGATTTAGGGGAATTGCAGGGGACCCAAAAATGCATGGTGCCCGAGGGCCAAACCACTGTCAGTCCCCCCCCCTGATTATATCCATTGAATATTCATTTGCTCAGCAACCATCAAAAACTTTACTGATCAGATGAGCAGATGAGCAGATGAGCAGATACGCTTCTTGTCATTAGCAACGAAAATCAACTTCGCGCGCTTTTAATCACTAAACAAAACAATATACGGCATAAAAAGCAAGCCAAAAGCGGTGCAGCCAATTGAAGTTGCGGCGCGTAACTTTGAAACGTTTAACGTAACGATTTTCAACTACCTTGACATATCAACGTTAATATGAAATACGTTCCAGCAAAAACCATGGATTTGGATGCAGGAGAACACGAAAACATATTCCATTTTAACGTGGAGAGAACACGATGGAATAGATTTAAGGAAATACAAGTGAGTATACTAGCAGGGAAATAGAACATTTTGACAAGATTGGGGGTGCACTAAAGATTTTCTGGGAATTTCTAAGATTATACTCATTGACAACGAGACGTATCATAACAAAAATTCACCTAGGAATTAATTCTGGAGCGGTGGATGGAGTGTATTAGGAAACACCTCCGGAAAATTAGAAACAATTTAAAATAATAGACTGATGACAATATGAAAAGATCAGAATCAACGAGAATTTTTGTTTGGAAATTCGTTGGGCAAGAAAAACCTTCACCATTGATACTGTTCTTTTCAAAGTAGCTGGCAGGGAGTTACTGCAACAGAAAAATGAAATTACTTGGAGAAAACAATCTGAACGTAAATTCACCTTTCTAATATCTATCTGCGTATTTGAGAATGCTCCCGATCGACATTTCATTATTGGTTGACTGACAAAAACAACCTGAAATATAGATGGTTAGAACATAGAAGTTTGATAAAAATGACAAAAATAATTTCCCCTTATTGTGTATAGTGTAGTTCTCTTCTCCTAAAAACATCTTTCAAAAACATTTTTAGTTAACACGATAAAAACCATATGTGCTGTACATATGTCGAGTGAGATTTAATGATCTGAGTTGAACACGAATGCGGATTGAGTGCATCTTGGGTATGTACGCATAAGATTTGTGTTAGATTAGTTAAATCATTAGTTAGATTAGTTAGATTAGAAAAATTAGATCAGTTGAATCATCTAACATAACATCACACACTTAAGATTTAACTCAGATCTAGAAGTTCATTTAAATGATCGATTTAACGTAGATTTATGTCGAATTTCACAATGCCGGCTACATTTAACTTGGCAAATGCTGCAAGTGCAAGGCAAATGCTGAATCCAAATTGAGCCTGACTTCAAAGATCCAAATTGAGTCTGCAAAACAAAACTAGCATATTATTTGCCTTTTTAGCAGGGATAAAATTCAAATTGAGCCTGGCGAGCAACTATGCTTTTTGATAAAAACAAGATCATAGTTAACAAAAGCAATTTCAATATGTTGTATCACATTTCAAAATCAAGTTTAATTTTCTTAAACTTTGTACAGATGGGCATTAAATCTTCAACATACCCTTTGCAATTGCGTAGTTTCAATTCTACTTTGCAATTGAGTAGAATTTCTCATCAGACAAACTAAAAATTTTACTAGTGATTTAAAAACCCGTTCATCCTTCCTGAGCTCATCCCTGAGAGCCATATGGCTCATTGATAAAATAAAATAAAATCTTTAGGGGAGATGGGTAAACCCGATAACGAACATACGGCCCAATACAAAACAACGTAAAATGTCATATTTACAGTAAATGCTGGCAGAAATTAACATTAATTTCCGATATTTTAACGTTGACCTTATCATATAAATTAAGTTGCATATGATTTGTCTGTTTAGGTCTATCAATTGATCAATAAATCTGGGCGTGACAGGGTTAACGGTTAACGGTTAAAGATAAATGGAATGCATTCTGAAAAAAGAAGTTTTGCTCATTTCCGAAAAGTGTATCTCTTAGTTAGCTTGCTTGTCGTATGCTACACCCTGACAAAATAGAACTGCGATGCGGTTTGCTTTCAAATTAGAAACAAATCCGGGATAGAAGGGTTAAAAGACATCCTCTAATGACAAAGTGTGTTTTCATTGCGTAAACCAACTGTTGGCTTCTTTTAACAAAACAAAAACTATTTCACTGACTACGTAAAAATTAAATCTGAACAATTTTCAGTAATAAAAACATACATGTCCTGATTAAAGCGGAACCTGGGCGTTAGGATCAGTGAGAACACTCCAGTCCGTGCCAATGCAAAATCCAATTCGCTTTCTGTGTTCCAGTTGTTTTCTTTCTTCTATGTCAGCCCAGCGTACCTGAAACGACAATGAGTTGTTTTTCTTTAATTGAATACATTAATGAGCTTTAAAAATGTATGTGATTGAAATGACGAGAAATGCAATTGTAATGTCGGTTGTAAATTGAATAAGGACAGTTCTATTATTTAGAAAAAAATACAACAAAGGCAAGAAGTAAGTACATACATTGGGTGGGGCAAGAAAAAAAGTTATGTAGAGTGTGGAATTTATCGGGATGACGGGGTGTATGGAACGGCGGAATTTACTGTTGCCACAGGACGCCGATTTTCTTGCCAAGTTGGTCCGAAATGCGGAATTTTAAAAGAATTTTGACGGATTGACGAAATCCGTAGCAAATTTCCAAATCTGGTTGCAAAGTTAGGGAGAAGCTACAACGAAACAAAACTTCGCTGCTCAGCGAAACGGCCAAAGCAAAAGACAAAACAGTGGATTTCCCGTGAAAATTAACCGAAACCGGATACCTGTACCTTTAATGACCCCCACATGTAGCATGACCAGATCGGACACAGAAGGTGGTAAGATAACTTCTATTGCTATAAAGTAAGTATTTTAGATATATAACGCTTCAAGCTGCATATCTTCAAATAAACTAGTACTGGGGTGGGTAGCGTCAGCCTCAAAGCATTGCAAAAGTCGCATTGCATGCATTGCAAATACGTATTGCATGCATTGCAAATATGTATTGCAATACGTATATGTGTATTGCAAAAATTGTCATACATACTCTCTTTTTGCCTATTCTCATATCTTCCTCTCTCTCATCATAAGGATCGTCATCATAATCATCATCATCAAACATTGACGTTGAAGCTTTTCTCTTTTCTTTTGTGTGGCGAACACCGTCGAGTTTAGCTGGAAACGAGCAAAATGTTTTTTTTATTAAATCGCGGAAATGATGGCATGTAAGACAAGTAAACATGATTCAGACTATACTGAGTTTATAAAACACTAAAACCTCTGTTAAGAGTGTTTATTTTAGAAAATACAATCACACAGTGTTGGTAAATACCTTTTTGTAATACCCTTGATGTTGTTGAACTACGTTTCACAGCCAAAAACAAAAGGAAACCAGCGTTTTAAAACCCTTCTTCCTCCAACCCTACAAATCTTTAGATTTAAAATATTAAACTAAGTAAAATTAAAAAATGCATCTTGAGTACGGTTCTGATAAATCAAGAATTAAAGAAAATCTTCGGCTTAAAGGCTCATTCATCACACATGATGCAACTGCCACCCGAAAACCATTTGCAGCTGAATCTTTCCAACTCAAACTCAAACTGACGTAACCTGACATGGAAATTGTGCCGGCACGAGTTTCATGTTGAGTCTCGTGCAAAGGGTTCTATTCGATCTCCTGGTTAACTCAAACTGTCTTGTATGCCCATGTCCCTTGAGAGCTTTCAGTATCGATTTAGCTCAGACTATCCCGAAAAAAATTTCACCCCCATGACAGTTCGAGACAGGAGGTTACAACACAGACACATTTTTTCTTCGTCGATACAACAAAGAAAACTTCTTTATTTTCCTTGCAAAACCCGTTGTTTAATTTGATGTAGCGAAAAACTCTGACAACAAAAATAGATTTTTATATTTGCAACATATCGTCACCGAGACTGTAAGAGCCCGTAATTACCCTCTTTTTTCTCAAGAAAAAGCCTCTTGGCCTTGTATTCCTTGTATCAACAAAGATTGGTAAACAATACCTGCAAAAATCGTTCTTGCCAATAATATTCACAAAATCTTGCAGTATAATTGTTTCGTCAAATGAGTTTTCGTTCAAATCTTGTTTTACTTGATAATACACGAGCACAGATAACGCAACACGCAAACGCTGTCATTGCGCGAATATCGCTCGCGTCGCGTTTTGAAACTGTCTTCTGCATCATTGTCTCGAGGAGCTCAATGATGAAATTTAAAAAATTCACGTGCAGCTGTTCAAAGTCAACATTGAACAATATATTAACACGATAACAAGCATCATAATAACACCCGTTAAAATTTAAAATACACCATTTTTTGGCAAGAATCAGTTGTAATCGAATACGGTAATTTTAACAAAAATTACTTAAATTTATATAAATCAAATATATTAAAAAGGGAAAGGTAGGGGTGACTGATAAACAACAGGATAAGTCATACTTTCGGAGCAGGGATGAATATTGACGACATTTTTTACTCATTTAAGGGGTTTTAATGAGTTTGTTTATGCCATTCCCTGCAAAATAAAATTGTTATTTTATTTGTTTTTATTAAAAACAAAACTGGGCGTATTGATTATTTTTTAACTGAGAATGAGCTGAAACAGTATCATATCAAAATAAGGCAGCAAAAACATACGATTATTTGCAGATATGTAAATTAGACAAACACTCACCTCATCATTTTCAAAGATACCATTAAATCTGTCAACAACTAAGAATGCTAACAAGTCTCGGGCCCATTGGTCTGTCCATACACCATAAGCGAGCACGTTGGTTGCATGTCAATGCGCGCACATGCGAGCTTTCATTTGCAATTTAAAACTTTTATTTTCATTTCAAATTCCACTTCCCCAATTGTCGTAACAACTATAAGTTGTGTGTTTGTTTCAACTGCGAGTACCAGCTTTCCGATATTTATGGAGAAGGGGCGTTTCAGATGGCAAGCACGCGGGATATTCGCGCGTAAAGTTGCAAGCACGAGAGATATCTGCGAGCATTCCTTTGCAAGTTCTGTTTTTTTTTCAAATTGTTCCCCCTTGTACAAAACCCTCCTAATTGTATAAAGTCATTTGATATACTTCTATCGCATGTGCATTAGCACAGGCATACAACAATGCAATGTATTGGAACTATAAATACATTCCATCCCGAGTCTATCTATTCCATAAAACACTCAAAACAACTTGTTAACAAATCAATGTCAACATGAGTGAGACAGGAAATAAACGACAGGCTAAGCATAATGGGAGAATTTCGTTTTTGATCCAGCTACAACATTCTTTACATTTTGATTGAGATTAGTCAATCATATCACATACTTTTATCACATGATCATAACTGATGCAAAGTGCTATTTTCAAAATCTCCTCAAATCAACTGGATAATGAAATATAGAATTCCCCTCAGCTGATATATTTGGCATTAATATAATTTAACATTTCAAATTAAACGACAACAACATACCAACGTAGTGATTCAAATTTGATGAAAATCTTACCTAGCTGTTCTTCCTTGGTTTCTTCCCATTTACTTTTCTTGGGAACATGAAACGTCCCCTGTAAAAAAAAATCCCGCTCAAAATTCTGAAAATAAAAATTAACAGTAACCATCGTTTTTATTCTATTTTTAAGCAAGTAGTCTATTAACTATTATTCCCCTCTGGAGACGTCATACAGCACAATGAAGAATACTAAAGGAATAATTATCAATGTCAGAGAGTAATGAATTAAAAGTGGTTTCTCAATAATGAAAAAACCTGTAATAGAAGAAATTTGGATAAAAACAGAAGAGGAAAATGAAGAATTACCAAATCATCTTCGTCAATATCATCATCATCTTCATCTTTTGGTTTTTCTTTCGCTGATTCTTCTTCAGGAGCTGGTTGCTCGACCTCTTCCATTTCAACCTGGAAAAAAATCATTATCCAATCAAAGACAAATCATCAATCATTAAATCAACAAAATCAGGCTGTTAATCAGAAAGGTAATCGTTTAATCAATCTGTAAGTCAACTAAGAAATCATTGAATTAATTTACCAATGAACCAAGTAATCACTGAATCAACCTGCAATTAACCAAGTACTGTAGCAACTGAATGTAACAATTGAATCAAGCAGCAAATCGACTAAGTGCTTATCAAATCAACCTGTCAATAAACTAAGTTATCATTGAGTCACCCAATTAATCAACTAAGCAATCATTAAATCAATCTGCAAATCAATTAATGAATCACTGAATCAAACTACCAATCAACTACGTAATCACTAAATCAATCTGCAAATCAATAAGTATTTGTTAAATCAACCAGCTAATCAACTAAAATAAATCATGCCAATTAACGAGAATTATCATTGAATCAACCTGTCAATCACCAAAGAAATCAAGCAGGATGATTCAAGATTGATTGATGGATTTCTTTCTTTTCATATAAAAAACAAACAATTTCATAAGCAAATCAAATTTAATGCAAAATTTTTTTTATCAATATATGCCAGAAAAAATGAAATGAAATATTGTTTCATAAATTCACCTCTTCTATTGCGGCATCTTGCACCAAAGATCGAACATCGAGTCTTTTAAAATGATTTGGTGTATGTTCCCAATGATCAAGAATCTGCAATAATAATTATTAGTTTTATACTTAATTATTAATTTATAAAAATGGCAATACCGATGCAAATAATTACCGATGTAGAATTTGTAAACGATTATCGCATTGTCTTAAAAACGAAAAAACATATATGCATCTTTAACGTTATGAAGATTGAAGAAAAAAAACACTTCGAAGACCCTGACGGGAAATTAAATTGCACACTGATCATGGGAATTCGGATGTCAAAATAGTAGTTGCAGATAATTTCCAACCACATTAATTGAATCATTTCGTTGTCTTCTCTTCGTTATTTTATTTCCTTCTTACTGTTTTGCTTTTTTGTAATTTATATAGCCGTCACGCAACGTTGCAGCATTGCGAATAAGATTCAATTAACATGGTAGAAAGTTCTCTGGAACTACTATTTTGGCGTCCGAATTCCCTTGCACTGATCCTTTCATAACAAACTAGCAATAACAACTGGTGCAAAGTTTAAACATGGTTCAAACGTTTTCCTCTTCGCTGCTATCATCATTTCGTAAAATCTTTTCATAATAGAAAGCAAATAAACGTAGCTACCTGTTGAATTTTTTCCTGCGTCCAATTGTGAATGTTTTTCTCGGCACAATCTTGAGCATCAGTATGCATTTCTGCGATGTAAACCTACAAACAATTTGGAATGGAATGTTTACGGGGCAATAAACAAATTTTCTTTCCTGTCAACAAACTTATCCAGGCCTCTCGATGAAGGGCGCTCTTTTATGGTAAATTGGTTTATGGTAAAAATTTAATGAATTACCAGTGAATGAAGCTTCTCAACCTTTTTCTCGAAAATATCGTTTTGCGTTGTCTGACCCACATTATCATGTTCTTAGCCAATCAGTCAATCCCTTGAACCTTTCAAGAAGTTCAGTTCATTGTTCTCCTGTACTTTTTTCCCTGGAGAGGCCTGCTTATAGTTTAGCATTACTAAACAAAACAACCGCGAGATCCCTTAATAAATATCTAGCATTACAGCAAAAAACATCAACAAATGTATTTAAAATGCATTTCACTGTATGCAACTTCAACTTTAATTTAATTCACTGAGCATATGAACATTAAATAAGTTTGTGAAGAAAATCTGTATTGAAGTGTCATAACAAAAAACATTTCTCGCAGGAATTTAAGTGCATTCACTCAAAAAAGCAAAACATTTGTCAGCCTGATAGTAATAACATGCAAACGTTATTGATACCATCAGCAAAGATTCATTTAAATGAGTTTCAATGTCCTCACCTCAAATCCCTTGTGCTTTCCATCACTCCAAAATTTTTGAAAATGCTCAATCTAAAAGAAAAGACACACAAGTTCATGATAAAACATAAAACAGACACGTTTATAACATGGCAAATGCCTGAAAAGAGACAGCTGACACATACGTTTACAAAACATATTCTGCATTTTGAATGTATTTTCATCATCAAAAATGTTTACATTTAAAAGAAGAAAACACTTTAGGAAGGAACTTTACTGACTTGGTTAAACTTTCGTAGTTGAGAGACACTATATTAGTGTTGATTAAACAAATTGCTTTCCTTGAAGCTTTTCCATTTATCAATTATTTTTCATCTCAATATATTATTTATGCCATTCTGTAACAAATTTCATATTTCGTAATAACACGTTTACTATAAAAAACATTATAGAATTCATCAAACTCAAACATCAAACAAAATAAAAAGTAATACCAAAATAAAAAATAATACCAAAATAAAAAGATAATTCCAAAATAACAATAAATAACAAGTAATACCTTGTCATTAATAGCATCAATAATGACCATAGGAAAGTAACCATTATCCAACGTCTTGTTGAAACTTTTCAGCAAACTAACCCGGTAAGCGTCCTCCATTTCTTCTTCGTACACATACTCCATTTTCTAGAAGAAAACAAAAGTTAAGTCAACATTTTAACTGAATGATCATGATTTTCCTCATTCACACCAAAGACCACACCAAAGTTTAACTCCTACACATATTGACAAAATGTTGAACCACAATGTTGAAGACACAATTTTTTAAAGACAACAACAAAGCTTAATTCTTACACATTTCAACAAAATGCGACTGAACGACAATTTTGGTGAATCGACACCATTTTCTTCAAATCCAAAAGGGAAGTTTAACTCTTTCCCATTTTCCTACATCACTGTAACTGTTGCCATCGATCATTAACTAGAATGATGATTTTCTCGTTGAATTTTATTTTAACTGATAGGGTCTTCGTAGATTAGGCATTCCCATTGTCACTATACTTTAAGGCAATTTCCTTCAGCTTACTTCTCCAGAAGATGACAAAAATTGCACACTTGAAAATCACAACGTTTTGATGCCCCATAGGAACACAACGTTTCCCAAATTTATTCTTTGAAATTTAAATTTAATTGTTTTCCTTTTCGTACTTGGATCTCATCCTGGATCTAAATCTCACTAATATCCCTGTGACAGAAGGTTAAATTTGCTACTAAACATCCAGGACACAAAATGTAATAAATCTGAGAATATAAAATTATCCAGAACCCCAACAAAAAATGAGGGCAAAATATTTTAGCAAGATCCAACTTGCTTTGTCATTGAATATGATATTATTCTTTGCTTTTTGAAAAGAGAGTTTATACCTATTTTTTGCAATCAAGGAATTTTTTTCTAAGCACAAAATAGAAGTCTTTTGAAGACCTGAAATATCAAAGTACGAAAGAACAATGCAGAACATAGACAGATGCCGATATATATATACATACCTTGACTTTTATTCGTTTGCCTGTATCTGGATCTTTTTCGTAAACATCTGTCTCCTGAATGAAGTAGTCATCCAATGCCAATATTCTGGGAGCAGGAGCGCCAAATAATACTTCTTTATCCTGAAACAAATTTAAAAGAAATCAAAAGAACGAAATGGAAATGAAAATGTACATCAAGTTTACCAAAATAATGATTCTTAATAAGAAACATTGATAACGAAGAAATTAACTGTTACCTTGATAATCTTTGCAATATGTGTCTTGCCACAACCAGGTGGACCCCTCAATATAACAACAATCTGTGAAAATAAGGATGCCGTTAAGATAAGAAATCGTTGTTTCGATAATCTTACATCAATCGCATCAAGGTAATAGAAAAACAACATAAAATAGAAAATGTACTTTTCCAGACCATGTCAGATCAGAATCACAGAGAAATAGTGATAACTGCTCAAATCAAAACAATAAATGCGCGACCAACAATTTCTCAAGAGTCGGTTTTATAGCTTTAAAGTTAGAATATTTTTGCAGGGTTTACTGTACCCTTCCCGTAAAATTGATTGAAAATTATAAATTCATTTTCGACAACACAGTCCTTTTCAAAAACATTCACTCACTTGTTTTGGCCTTTTATTCCTTCCTGGCGCTTCCAACAAATCTTGCACGGGCATAACTTCTGCACCTGGGTCAGCTGGTTGAATCTCTGGAACCTTTGGCTCTATGTAATTTAAATAACGAGAATCATCCAGCGATCTTCTTGTATCCCTGTTACCTGCTTCATGAAGGCTCCTTCGCCTCTCCTCTTCAAGCAAAACATCTCTTGCTTTGCTGTCATCTCTCGAACTTCTATCATGCCGTCTATCTGATCTTCGTGGACTTCTCGATCTACGATGTGGACTACGTGATCTACGCCGGGGGCTTCTCGATCTACGCCGTGGGCTTCTCGATCTACGTCGTGGGCTTCTCGATCTTCGTCGTGGGCTTCTAGATCTGCGTCGTGGGCTTCGAGACCTTGAAGATTATAGTCAATAGATGATCAATGTAGAGATAAACACACAAACCATCTCTTGGATGTATGACAAATAAAAATTGCAAATTTCGGTGTTACAAAAGCGTTTTAAAGTGTGAATTTTAAGAACAAGTAATAATTGTCATGTATCTGAGGAGGGAATTGTGTTGTTCTTTCTCACGATCTCTACAACGATAACTGACCTTTTAAAGTAAGCAAATAAAAATATAATACACTCCTTCGCAATGTCTTAATTTAGAATCCGTCTCTCCTTTGAATCTTCGCTATTCCTACGTATTGCAGTTTATGTATGTGTTGCAATGAAAGAAAGCAAAATTTGTTAAGGAACAGTTTAATTTTAACAAGGGTACGGATACAAATAAAAGCCTCCACCATCGGCCTCAACTAAAGAGCTGCCCTTCCTGGTATGCATTTGAAAATTAAAATGAAGAGCGTAGGATACATAGCAGCCAGTCAAATGTAAAGTCAAATTTAAAGTATCAAAATGATTCTGTAAAGTTCTTAAAAAGATAATTTAATGTTGGCTGACTTATTGCTAAAAAGGTTGAAAACGTTTTCAGATTTTAATATCATAATAGTAGAGATATTGACAAATATTATTCGCTCTTAAAATAATAATACTCTCTAGATATATGGCAAATATTATTCGTTCTTAAAATAAGCATTTCAAAATAACTTTTTTAAGAACGAAAGGTACAACTGCTAGTTGTCATCTATCTAGAGATGGTATGTGTCATTAACTCGCTAATGTTTAGCAACAATTTTCGAATTAGATTTTAAAACAAACCTTCTTGATGCACTTCGTTTTGATGGGCTGCGTGACCTGCGGCGAGGGCTTCTTGATCGCTTAGAAGGAGTGGATCTCCTTCGATCTCCTCCTGGCGAACGACCTTTGTCGTGTGAATCTCTCCTCGAGTGTGGGCTTGGCGAGCGTGTGGTGCCCGGCCGAGGGCTGAGTGGCCGAGGACTGAGTGGTATTTGTGGCAAGCTTTGATCATCCAGTTCTGCAGGTTTTTCTTCTGAATTTTCTTCTGAAAGTTTCCATAGGTCTACGTCGTAAAGACCTATCTTCGTTGCATGGCCGTAGTCAAAAACTTGTGGTTTCAAAGTATCACGCCTTTCAATGTAATGGTCTCTGGGAGGAAGTGGGTCATTACGGTATCTCTCGTCGTATGGCATATCATAGGGAGCTCGGCCTAAAGATGGTCTGCTGTACCCTATACAAATCAAGAGTGAATTTAAGGGAATGGTCATGAAATATGGCGAGGGGGGTCGAGGAGAAATTGGGGGAATATCGAAATTTTTAGAAGGTCTGCATATTTTTTGCAACAAAAAAGGGGAATCTTTCAAAAAGGTGACTGACAAGGGGGGGGGTTCTTCAACTTATTTGGCCGATATTAGGAGAGTCTTGATATGTTTATCAGGGTGCTTAAGAATTATATGCCAAATACATTTCTCCTCTATCCCTCCTAACCATATTCAATGACCAGTCGCTAATATCGTTTTATTCATTTATTTTAGTATCATTTTAATGAAACATTTCTGAAGTCAAAAAGATTCTGAGCACGATGAGATGCATGATAATACTGCAGTAAAAACCGAAGTTTTTAATGAATCAGCTTGGCGACGTTTTTAATAAATAAAAATGTCTGGATGTACATTTTAAGATATTCTTAAAAATATTTTCCACACAGGCTGCTGATAGTCCAGAGGTCTGCTTTCAAAAGTGAAGTTGCAAATTTTATGTTTTTAAAATTTATTTCAAGCAAGAGTAAAATCGATATATAATAGAAAATATATTCTAAAAGCATAATTTACAAATTCAGTTTTGAAGGCAGATTTCTGAAATATCAGCAGCCTTAATGGAGAATATTTTCATAATGCCGTTTTCAGTTATGTATAGCTTTGGGTATATTGTTCTGCTATACCTAAGTCAAATTATGCTGGAAAAAGTGCATATACTCACATTGAGTATGGACAGTAGCGGGGAATTTCGTAAAAAACCAAAAAATTTTAGGAGGTTTACCCATATGACCCTTCCCGAGGTGGGAGTTTGAAATTAAAGTTGTTTCAAGGTTTACCCCCTAAAAATATAACGATTTACGTTGTTTATGAGTTGTCCATAGGGACCTTCCCGGAGTGAAAGGTTTTACTCACCGTCACGTTTTGGCGATTCCGTACCAAGCAACTCTCTTCTTCGTAGTTCAAATTCCCATTCTCTTGTCGGGTCATCTACTGGAAAATGTTCCTTCTCCCAGTCACGATATCGCTTATCAAATTGCACCTGTTCCCGGAACGATTCCCTACGCGGCGGGGACATTCCAACGCTCCTTCTTGGAGGCTCGCTTCTGCCAGAAAACCTTGATGTTTGATCTATTTGAGGATAACCTCCAGGTTCGGTTCTCAGGGGATCATTGATACGTTCGTCTCTAAAAATAGCTCTACCCGGCTCATCTCTGTTAAATGGCCCCGCAGGGTCAAACCTAGATCCCCTGAGTTCATCACTAAATTGTCCTGGTTCATCCACGAACCTTCCAGTTTCGCCTCTAAGCGGTAGCCTATCATCCGTACCGTCTCTAAAAGGCATTCTCTCGTAATCATCTCTCGCACCAAATCTTCTAAATTCGTCGTTTGATGCATCTCTAGAAGTATATCCCTCAGGATCCCCTCTTAAAGGCAACCTTTCTTGGTTTTCTCGTGGGAGCATTCTTGTCTGCTCAGCTCCTGAATAGATTCTATCATCAACTCTTCTTGGCGACATGCCCCTGTAGCCTCTCTGGTGCTGATCTTGAAAATGCACAGGACCACGATTCCATTCTCTGTTGTCGTATCCATCGTACCGGCGATCAACGTCACGGTTTTCTCCAAACCTGTCGTTATTTTCAAACCGGTTATCAGCAAGCCTCTCCGGATGCACACCATCAAATTGTTTATCATTCCTATCATCTCTAAAAGAGGGCCCTCCAGCTAAATCGTCCATAAATGGAAACTTTCTATCATCATCAAATCTCTCCAATTCCGTGTTTTCATCTTTAACAAGAGGATAATCCTCTTGAACAGACACATCACCAAATTCTCCTTGAGCATTGTCGGGTTTAGTTTGAACACTTTCATCGAGAGGTTTTTCTTCTTCTGCTTTAATCTCCATTGAATCTTTTTCCTTTGAATCTGGAGCCTCTGATTTTTGCTCAGGTCCACCCTTTGATAATTCATTATCTTCAACTTTAGATGGTAGGGAAGAATCTTTGTCAACGGTGCTGGCTAAAGTTGCATCATTTGACGCTGCATCAGTTGAAGGTGAATCAGTTGAAGCCACATCACCTTCCTTAAGTGTCACATTTTCCTTTGGTTTGTCGATTTTCTCTGTGATACCATCTCTACTTTTTACTTCGTCTGATTGTTTACTTTCTTGATGGTAATCGCTCGTAGGAATGTCATAGCCACTTGTAGGAGGTCTTTCCCTAAAATCCTGATTATCATTTCTTTTACCTACTCCATCTCTGTGTTCCAGCCTCCCCCTATCCTGATCAGATAAATCGTTCACTGTTCTATCTGTTTGTCCTTTATACCTATCTTGATTTTCGTTATATTGTCTCCTATCCCCATATCCTGCTTCGTCCCTGTACGAAAATTCTGAATGGTCTCTGTATGAAGTTCCTGCTCGATCTCCATATGGAGGTCTTAATTGTTCCCTGTGTGGCACTCCGGATTGATCCTTGTATGAATGCCCATATTGCTCACTGTATGGTGGTCCAGATTGATCCCTTTCTGGAAGCCCGGATTGATCCCTGCATGGAGGCCCGGATTGATCCCTGTATGGTGGTCCAGATTGACCCCTTTGTGGAAGCCTGGATTGATCCCTGCGTGGAGGCCGGGATTGCTCACTGTATGGTGGTCCAGATTGATCCCTTTGTGGAAGCCCGGATTGATCCCTGCGTGGAGGCCCGGATTGATCCCTGTATGGTGGTCCAGATTGATCCCTTTGTGGAAGCCCGGATTGATCCCTGCGTGGAGGCCTGGATTGATCCCTGTATGGTGGTCCAGATTGATCCCTTTGTGGAAGCCCGGATTGACCCCTGCGTGGAGGCCCGGATTGCTCACTGTATGGTGGTCCTGATTCATTCCTGTATGGAGGTCGAGATTGATCCCTGTGTGGAAGCCCTATTTGATCGCTATATGGTGGTCCAGATTGATCTCTACGTGGAGGTTCTGACATGTCTCTATGCGGTGTTCCAGATTGTTCACGGTATGGAGGTCTGGGTTGACCTCTGTAAGGAGTTCCCCTAACCGATTCGTTACCATGCATGCCAGTATCTTTGAAATTCTGGGTAGCTGGATGTCCCTGATTTTGCTCATTTTGTCGTGAACTGAAATCATCGTACATCTCAGTATCTTGATAATTTCGCTGGTCTCTATACCCATGGTCTTGATCATACTGTTGAGAATCGATTCCCTGTTTTCCTGTTGTATCGTCCAACTGTCCATGTTTCGTGAAGCCTTCAGTTGCATAGTTACCAGCCTGTTTTGAGCAGAAACCGATTTTCCAGTAAAAAAAAACTAACACACTCCTTGTAGGAGTGATTTTTATTATGTATGATCAAACAAAAATTATAATAAGATCCTATAAGATGCTGTTAGCATAACAGTTTCCTACAACAACCATACAACCAGACGAAATAAGGCGTAGACTAGACATGAACCAAAGAGAAATACTGTACGATTTGTAATGAATACTTTTTTCAGATATTGAGTGTCTCCGCTATGTCAAGACAGCAAAACTGGGAAACTCTTAAGAGTTATGCAGAACGTTACTCAAAATGAAATTTTCCACAAAATGTTTATAAAAATATTGCAATGAAAATTTTGAAGATTTTGAGCCTTGAATTATATGAAACTTTTCACAAAGAATACCAAAAGTACAACAATGGAATAGACCTCTAGTAAACATATTTGGCTTAGTCTGCTTTGCTTTAGTCTAGTTTGATTGGATACTGTTTTGATACTTTTTTTACCGGGTGATTTAAAAAGGTTATGTAAGATCAATATGTAAGATCTCTTTGACAGGTTATGTAAGATCAAGGGATTGACCAATTAAGGGATTCAGACATTATTTTAAAGCAGAACATTAGTTTATATGTTTCCTATTTTTGAGGGTTTTTCTGACATTTGAAAATATGATGAGTGCATGCATCTAAGAAAATAAATTTATACTTTTTCTGATATAAGGATATAAATTTTGCTTTTTCTGACTCGTAAGACTTCCTATATAAATTCGCCATGCTCATATATTATATTGTGCTTACTATTCCCAAGACCAAAATTAAGGATCATTCTCATTGTTTTGTGCTTAAATCGCTTTTTTCATAAGATTCCCATATTCGACCTATTTAAATATCAGAAAAATCCCGAAAAATAGGAAATATTCAAATTAATAAGCTTTGAAGCAATGTTTGAATCGCTTCAATCGGTCAATCACCAAATTTAATACAACAAGTCAAAGATAAAACTTTCCTTGTGTTGAAACACTTGTATCAATCATCTTAAGATGTAACGTATGATGATGATGATCAATTGAAACAGTACACAAAACAATAATTAGCTAACAAAAATTAAAAATTAAAACACAATGCGATATTTAGAATTGCGAACAACTCTAAATAACTAGTTAGATTTACAAACTTTGAGATATTGCAAAAAACATTTACAAAAAACTTTTAATGAAAACCTAAAATGTGATATTTCGTGTAAAACTAGTCCGATTTACAAACTTTGAGATATTGCAAGAAGGAAATTTGCTCATCTCTTCTGTTGTTAAACCGTTACAAAACAACATGAAATTTCCAAAACTTAAAATGAAAAACAAAAACACTGAATCAGATACTCTGTATTTCAAATTTTATTATGTATCAAACTTGTCAGATAAATTTCTTAATTTAGTAGTTCCAATAAATATTAGATCATTTGAATCCAAAGTTAACTTGGATATGCTAAAACAAAAACAGAAATTGCATCTACTCGAAAATTACTTACTTTTCCACTGAATGTATTTGGATCAGATTGTTCTGTTTCACGCATGATTCCTGCAAAAAACATAACAATAAAAATCCAAGAAGCATTTGTATATATTTAATTGCTTTGCTTATTATTGTTAGGGTGGGCATCGTTATTTGATTTAATTGAATAAAAATCTATATTTAACACAACCATTGGCAACAAAACAAAATGAAAGTTTCAAACAAAGAAATACTTACGAATTTTATCTTGAACTTCAGAGATTTCCCTAGGAGTTAGTTTTGGATGATCAAACTTGCATTCACTGTTGCTACAACTATAAAATACAACAGAATTACAAAAATTGCCAAATTTGTAACACTATGATCAGCATTACCAAAACATTTACATTTAGTAGGAATTACACGACAATCAACTGACTGGTTTTGTTTTAAAATACTCCAAATCTGTGTGTATTGACACAAATACTTAGTGCTATTATTGCAAAATAAACATGGTACTTGCAAAATTGAAGTAATCTAATACAAGTACATGATTCCAATTGAATTAAATTTCCATGAAAAAGTTAATCTTGCATTGTCAAGAACTCTTTCGAAAATCGACCCAATACATCAAAAACAGCTTTTAAAAAAATACCATTCATAAAATCATCAGAAAGCAATTTGTTTCAGCTAGCGTTCACAAAAACTTGAACTTTAAAAAAATCTAAGCAAGTCATGCTGATTCTGTTGTATTTTTTTAATCTCTTTATTATAGATTATAACTCATGACTGCAGAGTATGGCAATGGTGCACCCGATATTCATTGAGAAAATGCTTTTACCGCACCTAAAATTCAATGGTCATTGCAAATAAATAAAAGAGAACAATAAAGAAACTAAACATTTATATGATACTTGCACCCAGAATTCATGGCATTGGCTCACCCAAGATCTAAACAAAAAGTGCCACACTTTACAGTCTGACTGAAACGTCTTTGTTTTCTTAGAACCCTCAGTAGAAACACAAAAAGTAAATCAAGAAGACTAACTTACTATATTGTGTTAGGACAAGGAGGATGTTTGTAATAGCATGTTCCTTTGTATCTACAATTAGGAAAAAATCTGCATTCTGCCGCCTTGTTGTCACCACTTTTATTTGACATTCCCTGTTGATGCACCAAAGAAGGCAATCTAGCTTGAGGTGGTCCTGCAGACCGCACTAAAGCATCACTTTTGGCACCTCTTGGATCAAATAAAGGTCTGATATCTGTTCCACCCATTCTCATTCGTGGACCAGTGCCCCTTGCTCCAAAAGGTGGATTAAGACCTACTCTTCCTGGCCTTATGTTGTTGCTTTGTCCCATATTTGTAGCAGGTTTTACTTCAGCTACACTTGATGGCAATACATCTCGATTTGGTGGCTGTTTCACAGGTGGAGCACTGTTAATGTTTGGTCCAACAGATGTTGAAGTTACACTCTGGCTTAACAGTGGTCGGACTTGCGGTGCACTGTTTATTCTTGGCTTCAACAGATTTTCACTAGTTGCTGATGAGCTTGGCCGCATTCCTCCACTATTACCTCTGATGGGTGGTCGAAAGCTTCTTGCACCAATTATTGCTCCAGATGGACCTCTTATGTTTTGTTGTTCTTGTTGGAGCCTTACTGAAGGTTGCATAGCTTGGTTGCTGAAAGCAGGCCTCATAGCAAAAGAGTTTGTTACATTAGATCTGCTCACAAACGGTTTGGTTGTGCTAACTTCTGTATTTGTGTGAATAGACAAAGGCTGTTGAGAATGATGTTGGTTTCCTGAAAAAGTAAAAAGGATATTGTAAAGGATGGTTTTTGCTGTTATTAACCCCCAGACGGGGTGTAAGTGGCATAAGTTTTATATCAGAATAATCTTTAGGTCACAACCTTTCAATTGATTATAGTATTTGTAAATGGACATTATAATTAAGATGTTATTAAGACCCTAAACCCTAAAGCCAAGACCTGAAACCATAACAGAACCAAGGAAAAATCTGACCACACAGCAACATTGCAAACATTTTACAATTTTAACAACACCCAATACAATATGTGTTGTTATCACTATTTCATTTCATCCTGACTGTTTCATCTTAGTAATAAGTCTAAACATTATGAATAATGAAACATTACCCAAAAACATATTTCAATAATAATTTCCTCAAGTTAATAAAACAAATTGCAATTCCTTGACCTTACCATCCTTCTCTGCTTCCCAGTCTTCAAACCCAGGATCAACAGACATGAAATCACCTTCAGCAAATGATTTGTCCGTTTTTTCATCAATGCTCTTATTTTCATCAGCCCTCTGTCTTGATAAATCTTGACCTCTGCCTTGCTCATTTGTGTCTCTTGATGGCACTGGGAAATCAGGGTTTTGGTTATAATAATCTCTTTTTGCTATTGGTTTTGACATCAATGAAGGCAATGCCTTAAGATTTTTCGTACTTTCTTCTTGCTTAATATTTGCAGCTGCTCCTTGAAAAGTGTTTTTTTGTTGTCTCGGGCCAGAAGTACCTTGCAGTGTATTAGCTGAAGGAGATGGACCTTGGTTTCGTGAAACTGGTCTCCTTGAAACTTGTTGTTCTTCAGTTATGTTTCTTGAATGTTGCTGTTCACTAGTTGCTGGATAGTTTTGTTGGTTGGTAAAGGTTGATCTTGGTCCTTGATTCCCAAAACCTTGATTTTGTTTATTACCAAATCTATTATGTCCAGCAAAGCCTTGTGAATAACCTTGTCTGTCTCCAGAAATGTTTTGAGGCATTTGTGAATTTGATGAGAAAGGTTGTATGTTTCCTTGTCTGTCTCCAGAAATGTTTTGAGGCATTTGTGAATTTGATGAGAAAGGTTGTGTGTTTACTTGTCTATCTCCAGAAGTGTTTTGGTGAATTTGTGGATTTAATTGAAACGATTCTGTGTTTCTCTGATGTGACTGGATTGGGTTTGCAGATGACATATTATTTGTGGGACCTTGGTAATTAGAACTTTGAGAAACTGGACGTTGATTAACAGATATTTGATTGTGTGGAATTTTATTTGATGGTGTTGATGATTGAACAATAGGTGTCTTTTGAACTTGTCCTTGGTTTGGTGCATTAAATGGTTGAGGAACTGAAGTAAAGGGAGCATCACTTGAAGATGAACTCCGTCTTTGAGCTGGTGCATTTTGTTGATACTGAGACATGTTTTGCTGATTTTGAGTGCCAGTCATATAACTTGGTGGTACATTTGACTGAGAAATTTGATTTTGATTCATGTTTGGTTGTGCATTTTCAGTCTTTTGCTTTATTCTATTCTGTAATTCAACATATTGTTGTTTTAATGCTTGCTGTTGTTCCTCTATCATCTTTTGATATTTCTGTTGGTATTCAATGTACTGCTTTTGGTCAGGGTGATTCTCATGTTGTTTTCTCCATGCTGTAAATTCTTTGAACCATTTTTCATAATCTGCTTGGTACTTCTTCATTTGATTTTCCAACTGTTTCAATTGATTATTTAAAGTTTCTAAATCTTCACTTGAATTATTTGAAAGTTGCCTTGATAAAATTGCTGTTTTGTGGTTCACAGGTGTAGTCTGTTCGCTGCTGTGAGCTGGATTATCTCCTAGCTGTTTAGTTTTATTATTTTCTTCAGGTACTTTTTTAGCACTTGCACTTGAAGTAACTTGTTTTTCTTTTCCAGGTAAACTATCCGGGGGAGGTGGAGCAGGAGCTTTTACACTCTCATCAGGAGGTGGGGGCAATGGGGCTTGTTCAAGTGGGGGATTTGATTTTGGTAATGGTGGGGCTGCCGTGGGTTGCGGAGCAGTGGGTTGTTGGGCAACAATTGACTGCTGCTGCATGGAATAGGCAGGTTGTTGTACAATTGCTTGACTTGTTGGTTGCTGAGCAGGCATTTGGTATCCCATCTGATAAGGATATTGATATCCTGGCATGGCATAGCCTTGTTGGGGCCATCCTTGTGGAGTAGTTTGGGGAGGTGGAACACTGTAATTTGGAAATTGAAATTGCTGTTGAGGAATTTGCTGGTGACCATAAAGTTGGAAATTAACTTGCTGTTGTTGAGCAGCCTGAGCGGGGTATCCTTGTTGCTGCTGAAAATATGGATTCATTTTGGAAAATATTATACTCTCCTCAATCAAAGATTGTTTCCCATCCCCAGACCTTTTGTTTGTCAGCGCACAGAAGAGAAGAGCACCTGATCGAGCCTGCTTGATTGTTGTTCTTCCACCAGCGATATTCAAGCCAACATATCAACACTTTTTCACCTACTTAAAGTATCTATAAAGTCTGAAACTAACTTTACGGGCAGCCTTCTCATTGCTTCGTCGAGTTTTCGAGACGTTAATTCAATACAAACGCTATTATTACGATGTTAACAAAATTTTGTTTTAAACTTCTTATTTTTTTTCTCTCCGTTCCTTCCACAGATGCTTCAGCCAACAGCTTCACACATTTTGCGCCTGCGCATACAGACTGGGAAAGCAGCATGGCCAATGACTTTCCTCCAAAGAGGCTTCGTTCGTTCCATCCATTGAACTATAAAGTTCAATGGTCCCGCCCCCCAACTTCCTTGGCTTGGTCCCGGACGTCATGATGCCATTTTTGATTTTTGACTGAGACTAAAAATGCCTAAAAATATCAATAAAAACAAAGGATATTAGTATTTGAAGTCTTGTAGTTTTTAAGGATTTGACCGTGAAAAGTAACCTAGGACAATTTTTTGACAGTTTCATTTTTGAGTTCAAATCCTTTGTACTCTTTGTAGATTTTAAAACTTTTTATTGTCATATCTTTTTCAGCAATGGATATATAGAATAGACAAACATGTTTTCATAGCCTAAACATTGCCTGTACAATCGAAAAATTTACTCAAAAATAACGTATCTCAAAATTTTCAAAAATTCCATAACGGCAGGTTATGATGCTTTTATTGATGCTTTTACTCATCGTTTCAAATAAAATCTCCCTTGCCTCTCTTTCTTTTCCTGAGTAAATTAAAGTATGCCAATTCATCAATATTTTGGGTCGTTTGTAATATATTCTTTGCTCTACGGGTGACGTCCCCCTGATGTCCCTGTTTCTATAAGCATTCCCTAGTCTCTAGTTGTCCTGATATTTTTGCCAGGATCACTTTCCTCCGCAGCGTCTTTTTATTTTTTTTTAATTTTATTTTACCTGCGTTAGGTTTTGCCCTTGATAGAAATTTTTAAAGAATAATTTTTTCGCGTATACACTTTAACTAATACACATCACAGATCAGTAATACACATAGCACCAAATTTCACGAAAATTGAGCCAGGATATCAAATAGAGCAATAAAACTTGTACTACACATTGTAGTATAGAAACATCTAATCCCAGACCCAAAAGTAAAGGACACGACTCCTATCCGAGACAAGCGGTACTGCCCCCCCCCCCCCCTTTGGGTGACATCATATCACATCAACGGTATATCAATGGTTTTTGGAGATGGTCACAAGAACCAGACTCCGTGATTTTGATTGGTCAAACCGATATACGTTAGAATTTGAAATCATTTTATACAGATTAACAAGACAGCAAGTGGTCGTGCCGTATACTATGGCACGAAACACTAAATGCCACGAAACTGCACGCTTGGTTCTCCAATTTAGAACTTATGCAAAGAGGTTTAACTAATTTAGAATTGATGCCTTTGGTCAAGCATCAATTCTAAATTAGTTAAACCTCTTTGCATAAGTTCTAAATTG
>JAYJMH010000412.1:0-27856 GCA_036873815.1 Phacellophora camtschatica
ATCCATGAAACTGGTCGATTTGATTGAATTTATTCAAATTTCTGCCATCCGTCAAGCAACCGCCAAGTCCCCTTTTTGTGAATTTTCCTTTTGATTTAGTAGTTATATGAAGTTTTCGCATTTTTCCTTTTCTTCCTTCATGCCACGGGGTAGACATGATATCTTGCTCCTCATGGTATCGTAGTCGTAGTATTGTAAAGTATTTTGTAGGTAGTGTAATAAGTATCGTGTATCATAAATTTTTAATTGATGATCTAAAAAAAAAAAGAAAATTTACCTGTCCAAAACTTAGGGCAAACTTAGAGTTTTGTATACAAGGGCAAAATTAGAGTTTGCGATATCATCTAGTCATCTGCAACCACATTTGCTTGTCCAAAACTTGAAAATAAAATTGCCTTAACTCGTGAGCTTTCAACTTAACTTGAAACAAATTATCTACTTTCAGTTCATGCCAAACTTCTCAAGTCAATATAGAAGCAAGCACGTTGTTTTAATGTCAAAGTGTGTACTGGAAACGAATTGTCGTTTTTAAATTGACTTTAAATTTCACGGATGGAGGCTATTTCACTTTCCATTTTTTACAATGTAAATGTGATTGCAGACGACTGGATAATATCCCAAACTCTAAGTTTGCCCTTCGGACATCGTTTTGTATACAATTTGAGATTTTTAGTCTTACGGATTTCAAACCACAGCCCTGCAAACAGGTATAGTTTTTTTGGGACACCCGTAATATTATAAAAACTGTTTTTGCTAAATATATTAGAATTTTTGCCAATCAGTTTAGCATTAAATGCAGACAAGAATTCCAAACTAAAGCTTTAATGGGATATTTATAGAAGTATTGTATATCTATGCAACAAACTAATAAAGAAAAAAAAGACCTTAAAATTTCAGATCGATTCAGGGAATCTTCATTTAGTGTACTTTTGGAGAAAAAGCTTGATAAGATTTTCCTTATGTGAAATAATTAAATTATTTTGACGTGTTTTGTCCATCGACAGATCAACTGTAAAACAGCACAGCAGCCAAAGCCAACCACGAATAACCTGGTAACAAAAGAAAGAAAAGCAAAGACGAAACAGTTTGTTCAACGAAATTTTACAAATTTCACTTTCATCAAGCCACCACCTAGAAAATATGAAAGTGTCGACGGTAAAACATTAAAATACGTCATCAAGAATTTACCTTATTTCCAAGAAATAAAAATTAAGGTAAGATCTGTGAATCTAGATGACTTGCATTAAATTAAATCTATCTTTTTGAGTTGAAGCCACCATTATGGAAACCTGTCAAGCTTTTAATAAATGGCGTTTTTGATCATATACCTGGTGACCCAACAAAAGTTCCGACGTTTGAAAAGTCACCAAAATTCAAGTGCGTTACCAATTATGCTCCTTTTTGCGTTGCCATGTACAAGAAGGGTTAAGTTAATTGTAGCAATGTTAAATATTTCACCAGCACATTAAAAATAATGTCATTTTGCCGGTTTAAAAGCAACCTGGTTTTGATGCATGGTATAAGTTGTTATGATAAATCAATAACTCACGTTATTTGCTGCATTAAACGCTTTCAAATATATATTTTTAAATTTAAATTACAAAGGTTTTGAAAGGTATAACTCAAAATAAATTTCAAGTCGAAATTACGTCAGTCATCATTGGTCAAGGAAAGTTACCAAAATAACGACAGTTTTTAAAATTATATGTAGCCATTTTTGCAATTGTTTACTGCATGCTTGAATATTTTTATCTGTAATTTTTCTATCTGTAATTTTTCTATCTGTAATTTTTCTATCTATTATATTTTCACTTGTATAATATGTACAGTATTTTTCAAAAAGGGCCTAGCTTCATTTTTAAAAGTGTCCTTGAACTCATCCTGGATTCAAAACTTCTGAATAATCCACATCATAATATGCCTATGCTTTCGTTACAGGTCTGCCCTTGTAACAAAGTTGGCTGTCGTCAATCAATAGTTTGTGCAAGTGTATTTGGTCAAACTGATGAAGATTCAACTGCAGATGTAATCACCGGTGTCATTGTTACTGTTAAAGATCGCGCGTACAACGTAACCTGGATAGCTCCTCCATATCCTAACGGAATTGTGTTGCGCTATGACATACGAACAAGGTATTTTTCATAAACTGATGTACTAATTTTAATATAACTAATGTTACTTGTACATCAAAAGTTTTTAATTTAATTTCTGGAAATATAAAAACTAAACTATAGTGCAGTGCATAGTGTAGTGTATAGTGTAGCGTAATTGAATTAATTGCATTTTCAAACCCATTCTGTTTCAATCTGTTTTGTAGACATAATCAAAATCAAGAAAGACTTCGCTGTCGCCTTGGTCATTTACCCACAACTGTGGGTGAAATAGGAGTTGCCCATGGAAATTATTCGATCAGAATTCGTGCGATAACACCTGCTTCAAATGGCACGTGGACACCGGACACTTTGTTTACGATTGAAGAAAAGGCTGCCCCTCCTATAGTTTCAACACCGAATGCAATTATTATTGGTGTTGGAAGTGCTGCTGCTCTTCTTATAGTCTTGCTCGCTATTACTATTATATACTATACTTACGTCAAAAAGTAAGCACCTTCACTTATCTCATTTTCATGTACTACACTTTTTTTATAAAAGCAACCTTTATAAGAAACGCCAGGCTGAGATTTTGGTCAACATTTTTTACCTCGTATAGACACATTGCTAATCACCATTATTTAAAAATTAATTTAAAACTAATTAAATTTACAACGTTAGGTGAATATAAATGGATTTCTAGTATCTTAAACTAGCTGTTAACAGTGTTCAGAAAAGTGCTGCTCTGAATCTTTGAGCTTAGTTATTGGGGATGTTTTAAATTTGTTTGATTTAATAAGAAACTAGACTGGCTAAATGACTGCTTTGCAGCTACGCTGCTGTGTAGCTACAAGTTGGTTGGACCCATTCCCCAGCACCTTGATTTGGCAAAAATTTCGAATTGATTGATTATGATTTATAGAACAACCAGAATGTTTAGAAATTGCCAGAGAAAGTACATCAGCAATATTAGAAATATGCTTCTGGAAATAGGCCTTCCAGTGATAAGATGTAATTGATTTAGTTGAACTATCATTTTTCAGTGTCTTTTTAATTTTATTCTGGACTGTCTCATAAGTAGATCAACACACCTTTACATCAATGAAACTTTGAATTTATTGATTATGATTGTCTTAGAACAATGATTGTCTTGGAACAATAACATGCTTTCATAGATGTCGTTTGAAACAGTCATAGTTGCCTAGTAGTATCATAGCTTGAATTTGATCTATTCCAGAAAACTGATGTTGGTGGGCGAGGCTTTCAATTGACCCACCTTACAAAGTATGTAAAATCTGCATGTCACCAATGTCCAATATTTCATAAATTGTCCCAGATGTCCAATTATCAACAGGCAATTTTTATTGTTGTATGCCAGTGCAGTCAAAGCCATATAAATGCACATTGTCTTCCACGTGATTCCATAATGAAATTTTCATCACCTTAATTCATGTTTCTACTTTAAATAAACATATGAGGGCCTGGGTTCATTTAGATATCGCCTGATAATGACAGAATAAAAGAGATGGAAAATAAAGCTGATAAAGTGACTCCACTTTGCTTTCCTAATATTTTGCTTTTCAGTTTTGAAGAATTAATCTTTATCCACCCCCTAGCAGTGTTTGAGATTTCTGCAATTTGCACGACAAAAGAAAGTGAACGCCTACCAGCTAGGCTGTCATTTATGTTGACAAAGCTGAAACAATTCAACTGCATATACTCTATAAGTAGTGCAGCCAACTGTATTTGTTAGGATGCATAGTAATCCTTTCATAATTAAATTGAAATATACTCAATTCTGCCTAATTATCGAAAATATTGCTGTTCTTTCTGAACCAACTTCTCATCTCGCTTCGCAATAAAATCTAGGCACAAAATAAGTGCACAGATGTTCCAGGGCTATCACAATTTTCCAGGTAGATGTTCCAGGGCCATGACAATTTTGCCGGATTGAACGTCAATATGGGGTTTTTCATTGTTCCAGGGCCATGACAATTTTAGTTCCATTGCAGAACCTAACGACAAAAAACTAACGCAATATCTTGTTTTCTGAAATATAAATCTGCCTCCGCGGGGCTTCAGCAGCAGTTAGTTCTCAGTTTGCTTCTTCCAAAAAGTTAACCCATTACTTATCTTGATTACTTTTCAAATACTTTTAAAGAACATTTTGTCCTATGGTATTGTTATTAATTTTTAGAACAGCACAGATGGGCGTTCCTGGCGTGTTGTATGCATCAGTTAATCCTGAGTACTTAAATTCTAATGAGGGTAGGTTTGACTTATTGTGAAAATTGTTGCTTTCATTATTTAATATCATTACTTGTATTTTTAAATAAAATGATGAAATATGAAAGTTTCAAATGTTGTACAGAAAACAATCTTTTTAACTTTTTTAGAAAGTTGTGTTTTGATACATAGTTTTTTAATTTGCCAAAAGTCTTGGAACACTTGGAGATATTCGCACGTTTATACTGAGATTTTCTTCTGAGATATTCTTCATGCTTACCACTGAGATATTCTTCTTACTTACTACTGAGATATTCTTCTTGCTTACTACTTACTACTGAGATATTCTTCTTACTTACTACTCTACTGAGATATTCTTCTTACTTACTACTTACTACTGAGATATTCTTCTAGCTTACTACTTACCACTGAGATATTTTTCTTACTTACTACTTACTACTGAGATATTTTTCTTACTTACTACTTACTACTGAGATATTCTTCTTGCTTACTACTTACCACTGAGATATTCTTCTTACTTACTACTCTACTGAGATATTCTTCTTACTTACTACCTACTACTGAGATATTCTTCTTACTTACTACTCTACTGAGATATTTTTCTTACTTACTACTTACTACTGAGATATTCTTGTTGCTTACTACTTACTACTGAGATATTCTTCTCATTTACTACTTACTACTGAGATATTCTTCTTAATTACTATTTACCACTGAGATATTTTTCTTACTTACTACTTACTACTGAGATATTATTCTCGCTTACTACTTACTACTGAGATATTCTTCTTTTACCCACTATAAACAATATTGTTTAATTGCAAGTTCTACGACATTCGTGGTGGCAAACGCGATTGTTTGTGATTGGTAGACAGTCAAATGTTCTAGGGACTTTTGGCAAGCATTGCAGCTCTGCTATTGCATATTGTTCACAGTTTATTTGGAATCTTAGATGAATGAAAAGTAAGCTTAGAAAAGTTTTCTAAATATGTTTTTATAATTTTCTGGACTTTTTTGTTTTCACGTTCATAGTATTTTTGCTTTTTAGTTTATATTCCTGACGAATGGGAAGTCCCTCGTGACAAAGTCGAACTACTCAGAGAACTCGGAAAGGGGTCTTTTGGAATGGTATATGAAGGAATAGCATGTGGAATACTAGAAGAGGAAGCGAAACTACGAGTTGCCGTAAAGACTGTGAACGAGAATGCTTCCATTCGTGATCGCATTGAGTTTCTACAAGAAGCTTCAATCATGAAAGCATTTTGTTGTAATCATATTGTTAGATTACTTGGCGTAGTTTCGCAAGGCCAGCCTACTCTCGTTGTTATGGAACTTATGGAAAAAGGGGACTTGAAAACGTTCTTAAGAAGTAGGCGTCCCGAGGTACATGTAATTTATGAACTGAATTCGTTATCAGTTTTTTCTCGAAGGATTTTCTGTTGTAAATGAATTTTTTCTGTTTGTAAACTTTGTTACAAAACTGTAGCAAATTTATCGATTTCTCTTTTCTCGCTAGTTAATCTACTTAGAGAGCTCTTCTTTTTAATAATTCCCTTTTTTACAACACAAGTTTTAAAATAATTTTTTGTATTTTTGTAATTATGTTTTGTAATTATTTTTTGTAGTTATTTTTTGCAATTATTTGTAATTCATAAGTTTTGCTGTTTTTTAACAGATATTTAACGTTACAATAATTATAACTCTTTCTTTATAAGAACACATTTTATAAGAACATCGAGGCTCGAATTGTCAAAAGAAATGAGAACAAATTAAGAACATGTTCTGCTTCAGATCCACATTTCCAAAAAAGTAAACACTGCATTTAGTATTATGAAATTATTTTCGGTGATTGTTACTTACTATACAAATTACTTAATCTATACAAACACGAATGATACTAAACACGAATGCTCTCTTTCTGTTGTTGACGGAAGGCAGAAGCCAATTGGGATAAAATTACAGAAGAATCATCCGTGGTAAAAAAACAAATTTAAGAACATTTCAGCCTAAAATTCTTAGAAATTTATGAGCATCGAGCCTCAGCAAAAATTATCTGGTTCTTATAAAAAAATAATGTGTTACGATGTTTAGATTCAATTGGCACTTTAGCGAATGCTTATTGTCATATTCTGATGAATGTCTTGGTTTTCTGTGTTTCAAAATGTATTAAAAAGTGAACAAGTTTTTACTTAATCCACAATTTATAAACTACCAATTTGTTGTACTTCAGGAAAGAGGTGGCCTCTTATCTCCGACTCTTGCCGAAATACTTCAAATGGCAGCAGAAATAGCTGACGGTATGTCGTATCTAGCTGCTCGCAAATTTGTGCATCGTGATTTGGCGGCAAGAAATTGCATGGTGGCTGCTGATTTTACTGTAAAAATTGGTGATTTTGGAATGACACGTGATATATACGAAACTGATTATTATCGCAAAGGAGGCAAAGGTTTGCTGCCGGTTAGATGGATGGCACCTGAAAGTCTTCGTGATGGAATTTTTACAACGGCTTCTGATGTCTGGTGAGTTTTATTTTTATTTTTATCATCCCACTGCAACTTTTGGCACATTAAACGCAAAATGTAGGTTCATATTCTGTCCAACAAGAAGAGCAGATTTTTTAACAATAGTAAAATCGACATGCCACTTTCAAAGCAATTAGCCATCGAGGACAAATCGAATTCTCTCAAGCAGAAAATCAAAACAAACAAAGCCATGTTAGGATTTTCTGCTTGAGAGAATTCGTTTTGTCTTGAATGGTAAAAAATGGTAAATGGTGAGAATATCAAAATGATAAAGGTAAAAGGACGCTGCGAGGGAGCGCGAAGGCCTAGGCACAAAGACTGTGAAGCTAGTAGCAGAGCAGTTTTGAAATTGCAAGGATTCTATTTTTAAGCCGTGTAAACACGAGTTCTTTGTGACATACAAAAGATAAAACCGTCATGGTCCATTTTTGAGTGTTTAATGTGCAGGTTAATTGCTAATGTAAAACACTTAAGGATTTGAAAGTGAAATGAAATTGTGGAAGGCAAAGACTTACCTCCTTTTTAACACTGTATATTTTGGTTTTATGAATCTGTCATATTCATCAGACAGTTGAAGCGTCGGAAACGCTTTTTGTCTGTTTCTGAGCTTTGAAAGTTCAACATGGGAATTTATATAACTTTTCATTCATTTGCAAATGTGTGGCCGCCTTGTATCCAGTTATATGTCAAAAGAAATACCCGCCCCTGGTGCTTACATAAATTTTCTGAGCGTTCATTGGCTGAAACAAAAGAGTCTAATCTTGCGTTAACATTTGACTGATTCCCAGGAGAATCGAAAAGCCAAAGCGCTAATCAAAGCCCTGTTAACACGACCGAAATTAATCCAGGTTTACCTCGGCCCCGGGTTAAAATATAACCCCAAGTTAATTTTTAGTGGTGTGAATGCAGCTAACCCGGGCTCAAACTGGGTTAAAGTAACCCATCTCCGGAGGTGGGTTATGTTTGAAAAAAGTAAACGAAGACTAGTCCTACCGCTTGGTCCCTAGTTGACTTACCCTGGTTCGCCCTTCGCCCTAAGCTCACACACGGTTTAAGCATTTGTCAGTGTGAACAAATTTGGGTCGAACCTGGGTTGGTTTAATCCGGAGCAAACCCGGGCTAATTCTTGTCGTGTGAATCGCAACTTTTGACGTAGCCCAAAAACCAGCAAGATTACAAAGTTTGGTTTTCTGCTTTTATTTTGAGTGATCGAGTGCACTCATAGGTCTATTCTTTCCAATCATAAATTTCTATCAATAAATCAAAACTATGTGTTTACAAAATTATCCCTTGCTAAAGCGCTACTTTGGACATGGGAACTCGGACGCCAAAATAGTAGTTGCATATGATTTCCTATCACATTAATTGAGTCATTTCTTTGTCTTCTCTTTGTAATTTTATTACCATTACCAGTACGTAATATATGCACGTGCCTTGTGTGTGTGTTTAAATTTTATCTGAATTGAAATTTAGGTTATAGTGTATAACATAGGAGAATTTCGTAATTCATTTGGTGATTTTTTTACATTTTGAGCCAGTCAATTTGCTGTACCTATGAACATGTGATAAGAATTCTCCCTTGGTATTTTGAATCGTAATTGGCATAGATTTTATGAAAGATGGTCACATGATAGACTTGCTCCAAGTCAAGATGGCCACATGATAGACTTGATCCAAGTCAAGATGGTCACGTGTTAGACTTGCTCCAAGTCTATTTCTTTTAATACTAACTGAGAATGTTTTTTTAATCCAGTTCCTTCAGATCCTTCTCTCCTATTAAGAAAGAAATAGACTTTGGACAAGCCTAGCCACGTGTGGAATTATGTATTGTTGTTTGTCATCATTGTCATTATTGTTGTTATTTTTGCTGTTGCGGTTGTTATTACTGTTATCGTTGTGATTGTAGTTATTGTTATCATCATTATTGTTAGTTGTCATTGTTATTGTTATTGTTGTTATGACTATTGTTGTTGTTGATATTGATATTGTTATTGTTGTTATTGTTGTTATTGTTGTTATTGTTGTTATTGTTATTGCAGTTATTGTTATTGCAGTTATTGTTATAATCATTATTGTTAGTTGTTATTGTTGTTGTTATTGATATTGTTATTGTTATTGTTGTTATGACTATTGTTGTTGTTGATATTGCTATTGTTGCTGTTATTGTTGTTATCGTTGTTATTGTATTTATTGTTATCATCATTATTGCTAGTTGTTATTGCTATTGTTATTGCTATTGTTATTGTTGTTGTTATTGTTGGTATCGTTGTTATGGTAGTTATTGTTATCATCATTATTGTTAGTTGTTATTGTTGTTGTTATTGCTATTGTTATTTTTATTATTGTTATGATTATTGTTGTTGTTGATATTGCTATTGTTGTTGTTATTGTTGTTATCTTTGTTATTGTAGTTATTGTTATCATCATTATTGTTAGTTGTTATTGTTGTTGTTATTGCTAAATTGTTATTGTTATTACTGTTATGATTATTTTCGCTGTTGATATTGCTATTGTTGTTGTTATTGTTGTTATTGTAGTTATTGTTATCATCATTATTCCTAGTTGTTATTGTTGTTGTTATTGTTGTTTTAGGTCGTATGGTGTTGTGTTATGGGAAGCAGCAACTCTCGCTGCACAACCTTATCCTGGCAAATCGAATGAAGACGTTCTAAGATTTGTCATTGAAGGCGGTGTGTTGGAACAGCCTGATGATTGCTCTGACCGTCTTTACAATATGATGTACAACTGCTGGAAAACCGATCCCAGGGCACGGCCTTCGTTTTTGGAAATTGTGCAATTCCTGGAAAATGACGTGCCCGATTCTTTTGAGGAAGTGTCTTATTATCATGAAATGAAACGGAAATTGCTCGAGGCAACCGAGACTAATTTGCTGAAGGGACCAGATCAGGTAAATCAGGTGCGGCGAGGAAGCCTTAAAATGGGGAATAATTTGAATGAACCGCGTGAATCTGTATCCTCGGAATCTCTAGTTGAGGAGGACTGGAAGACAGAAGCTGACCAAGGGTTAAAGGGTTCTGCTACTGGAAGAAGTAAAAGCATGTATGATAATGATGGAGAAGTTGGTAATGTGAGGTACAGGGAGTCGCTACCTGCGGACGAGAAATCGAACAAGAAAGACGGAAAACCTGTGCCAGTATGATGCATATTTCGATATTTCAAAGAATTGTTTTTTTCATAAAAGCCGCTCAGAGTCCGAGGTCATGTTTACACAGGGCTATGATTTTTACCCAGGTGATATCATTAAGTTTTAGCTTGGCAAAGCGTGTCAGATATTTTTGTTCATATGAACCGGCTAATGAAAGAACCTTTTTAAGAATGATCGCTTTAAAATTGTGTTCAGGAACAGAATCCATTAATTTTTATCAGATAAGAACATGTTAAGCTAAACAATGATGCTTGTTCTGTGCCATGCATATGTCGAAGGACTAATGGTCGACCAATCGACCAATTCATGACACTTATAACTCGACTTGATGCATTTCAAGAACAATTAGATAACAAGATGAAAGAACGAAAATAGAGATATGAAAATGGGGCTGCCAGCGTCTTTTCTGAAAGACTGCAGTCAACCGACCAATCGCTTTGATAAAATGATTATAGCTTCATTCTTTGGCTTTGCAGAAAAATCATTTCAATTATTTGATGCATTTCGGACCATGTTTAAAAGGATTTGCTGTGATTCTTGTTTGATGAAATGTCAGACGAAACTCTTTAACTTCTTCACCCCTAGAATGGCCATATGACTCTGTGGTGAGCAACGTTAAAAGGCAATTTTTCAGGGCGTAAACACAGGTGTAATGTTTTTTATTAGATTTTAATAAAACATTTTTCCAGGTGGATAGGCACCCCTTAAGAAATTACTGGGAAATTACTTACGTGTTACTGGGAAATGAATACGGCTGTGAACGAGTTAACAAACGAACAATGTTGTTTATTTGCGCAGATTAATATGTTGCAAATTACTCTTAAGTCATAGCACGGGCTTTAAGAAAAGTAAAGTTTTCATTTTATACCCACTTTGATTTCTCTCATTCCCCCTATCCTACATTTCGTGTTTTTATTTTCGTCACAGGGAAACAAGAGGAAAGGGAAGTCAGAGCGAGAGAGAAGGTTTTACTTTCTCCCGTCCGTCGTTCCCTTGTTCTTCTATGACTGCACAAATCAAAACTCGGAATGTAAGACAGGTAGAACAAGAAGAAACGACAAAATAATAAAATTGATCTTTACTTTTCCTAAAGCCCGTGGTCATACCAAGAAAATTGCTTTGGCATTTTTAATGTTATAATGAATCAAATTGAATTTTAGAATTTTTTTAAAATGACTTTTAACTGAGATTTGGGTATTTTTGATTTGCATAGGTATTTGTTAACCCTTTCACCCCGGGCAGGACCTTATGACCCATTGATAAACAACTTAAAGCATCATATTTTCAGGAGGTAAATGCGGGCATAACTTAATATTAATTTCAGATATGTCGGCGTAAGTTTATCTTTTAAAATAAGTTGGTTTACTTGTGCTACCCCTGTAAAATAGAACTTGCATAGGATTTGCTTGTTTAGCAGAAACAAATCCGGGCGTGAAAGGGTGAAGATTCAACTTCAATGTTGCCTTCGTAGTATCTTTGTAAAAGTATATAGGATATAGGCTAGTTATAGATAAATAGCTTCTTTTCGATGTATTAGGTAATCATTGGAATCGTCGCAGGGTAATAGTTTCACAGAAACTCTGCAAAGTCACAATTCTTTTGCATATATTGCAAAATAGTTACGAGCAGCAAATGAACCATCTCAACAGAAAATACTTTCTTATCAAAACTTTTGAATGTTATTTTGGCGGCTACTTTATGCAAAGTTTATCTTGGATTTCAGTTCAAGAGTTGACCATACCATAACAAATTGAAGCCGACAGGCTTCTGCACAGCAACAGCAGTAGTGTAATGCGCCTTGCTTTAAGCATTCCTTTAACATGATGCAGTCTGAAGGTCTAAGGTAGTTATGTTCATTCTTGATTCATCCTTGAGATGTATTTTTGAAAACTAAAAGCAGAAACCATGCTTTTTTACAACATTTTTGCAAAGTTAGCTGCTTTTGAGGCACTAACGTTTGGAGCATCCTGCAAAAATGCTGTGTTTACAGATTTATTGAACACTAATGCAGGGAAGAGGACTAAGATTGACTCAGATATGACAAGACAAATAATATTAAGGTTTTGCCATGCTTTTAGTCGCTGTAATTTTCCATCTCAGTGTTGGTGCTGTTGATGCACGATACAGTGGATGTGATATTGTTGTGCAAGTGTGTAAAGGTGCTTGTTTTTAAGCTTAGATCGAAAAGTAGGCACTTATTTGAAAAGTGTTTTATCACATTAGTACAGTTAAGCCTCACTAACTCGAACCTTCGAGGGAAACTCTAAATTATTAGAATCGGGTGTGCTTGAGTTATCCGGATCCGCGTCCGGGCTGTTCGGAGCTAAATTAATACTAAAGGTTCTCAAGGGATATGCTAGCGGTTCGAATCAGCGATGTGTTTGAGTTATCCGTTTTGAGTCAGCGATGTGTTTGAGTTATCCGGAACCACGTCGGTGCTGTTCGGAGCCAAATCAATACTGAAAGTGTTTCAAGGATACAATGAAACCTCCATAAACGGGCACCTTTGGGACGAAAGTTTTTGTCCGTTGTTTGGAGGTGTCCGTTGATTGGAGGTTTAGTTAACAGGGATTTGACCATATAAAGGAAATTCCAGACAGCAGCAAGCTGTTAATTGTATAGAGGTGTCTGTCATAGGGAGGTGTCCGTTAATGGAGGTTTCCTTGAGTCAGTGATTTGTTCGAGTTATCTGAAACCGCGTCCGGGCTGTCTGCAACCAAATCAATTCTGAAATTGCTTTAGAGATATGTTGTCAGTTTGAGTCAGTGATTTGTTCGAGTTATCCGAAACCGCGACCGGATTACGTTGAGTTAAATTAACACTGAACATTTTTAAGGGATATACAAACAGTTTGAGGGAACGAAAAGGTGTTCTAGTTATCCTAAATCAATACTGAAAGTTCTTAAGAGGTGTACCTACTACCAGTTTGAGTTAGTGAGGTGTTCGAATTAAGCATATTTTAGTTAGGTATGTTCAGCTATATTTTGAAATATTTAAAGAAGGTTTACTTTGGGTTTTTGAACTGTTTTGTCAATGCTATAATTAATTTTGAGGAAAAAACACATGTAAGTATTTTGTTGTAATTGTCCTGTACATAGTGCATGGATTTTTGTAATATTATTTAATACAGTATTTCGTACTTAGTTTTTACCTTTGCTGGTCAAATGATCTAAACTGTCTATAATTTTTAACCGGGGCTTTAGTATATGTGACCGCTTAAGGTTAACTGTCAACATGATTTCACTTGTAAACAAATACAATTATCTTTTTTAATTTTTTTATGAAGAAGTTCAAAATGACTTCATAAGATTTCTAATTTTTGATCAAATTGAACGTATTTCGCAATTTTCGGAAAATAGAACTTGATCATAGTTCTGAAATTTAATTTAAAAACGTTAGTAAATTTTTTTTTTGGAGGGGGTTTAAATGGAGGTTTTTGGTTTTTTTATTTTAGGCCATTGTTCTCCTTTAATAAACCCGTTTTTTCCTTATTGTTCTTAAAAGTTGTTTCTCAAAAGTTTATAAACAGTATACTGTATAAACAAGATATCTTTGCTTTGTTCAGCACTTCGAAAGATACAATCTTCAGACAGTTTATGTTGAATTAAGGGACTGGTAATTAAAAATGGTGAGGGGGAGGGGAGAGAAATTAATTTGACATTGCAAATTTTCAAGACCTCTGGCAAATGAGTTAAACCCCCTCCCCCCTTTGTCGGTTACAGCTCTTTTTGACGAACTTCTTTTTGAAGAATTTCTCTTTTTGATGCTAAAATTTAAGACATAATTACAGACTTAGGACAAAAGCAATTACAAGAAATGGAAAAGGCCAAGGTAACCTTAACCATATTACCAAGGTAACCTTAGTGCAAGGGTAATTCTACCTCTATGTAAACATGCCCTTAAAGTGTCTGGAAAATCTTTACGGTTTGAACTATCAACAAAAGATGAAAAACCTTTCTTACTCAAAACGATAGACAATGATTTCTAATCCGTAAGTGTGGCTCTAGAAAGCAAATTATATTTAAAATGAACTGTCTAATTTTACTTTGCTACCCTCGGGCTGGCAGTAGCAGAGCCATGATGTTGTCTGGATTTATGTATTGCTACTCTTATGGAGATATATTGTTACATTTATACACATTGATCCCCTCCTCCTATGCTACTGAAATTTATATTAGTTTTATTTAATTATTTGGATCAATTTGGATAATTATTTTTATCAGGTATGCCAGTTTAAATCATAATTTTGTACATTTTGCTACATTGGCTTTTATTTTTAATTTTCATATCGAAATAACCGTCGCTGCGAAGCTTGTCTGTTAATTCTTTAGAATTTAAGTGTCAGGCTTTTGAAGCAAAATTTAATATGAGAAATTTCAGCATTTTGAATTGTTTTATCTTTGGGGTGTTACTGTTTTTTGTGAATGAAAATTTCAAGATAACTTTCATAGTTTTGAGGGGTAATTTTGTGAACAATATGTTTGTCCAAAGGGGGCATCCATAACGTACGCACTGAAGGTGAATGGGTAAGCCGAAAGCGTACGTAAGATACGTCAAGTGTTATTGTCATCTGTTTCTAGTTGTTGTTTTGTGTACAATACACTCAAGAAATAGCCAAATTAATGCTTACCACACTTTATGGATGCCCCCAGGGATAACTTGGAAGTAGCATAGAGCAAAGGGGTCAAGAACCCTGAAGAATCCCCCCCCCCTTCTTCTGGCATCTCTGCTGATTCTTGTGTTTGTCTTGAGAAAGTAATCCTTTTTGCCATATTTGAGACAACCTCTTAAGGTTTTCGAGCAATATGAATAAAAGAAACAGAAAAGGCCAGAATTTTGAAACAAATGAGGGCACATAATATTAACTTTTATTTGAAACTAAATTTGGAAAAAGATAAAGATAATTACATCTTTGAGACAAGACATGACCGCTTGTGACTCGGGTGCACACCACAACATACACTACCAGCCTGCGTACAGACAGTGGAATTTCGCCGTCTGTACGCAGGCTAAACAGCCACATGCCTGCTCCAAGTCTACACTTTATTTGATTAGTGTCGGAACTGAAGGTTTCTTAGTTTTTCCAGACTTGCCCCAAATCTATTTCTTAATTCAGTGATTCAGTGAAGAAAGTATATAGTAAAAAAAATTCTCTCTGCGGGGGGAAATAAAAAAAATAAATTTTTTTTAAAAAGTTTACTTTTTTCTCTGAGTTAAGAAATAGACTTGGTGTAAGTTTAAGTTTTTCCAACATATTGAAGCTGAAAGTTTCGTATGTTTTCCAAAATTTCGAAACTGAAAATTTCTTAGTTTTTCCAAAATTTTCAATTTTTAATATCTATTCTAACCCAACATTAAGGCATTTTTACTAAAAATTATACCAATGTTTAGAGAATTTACTGCCTTTAAACCCATCCATATCGGCATCACATACACGTACTCACATATTGGGGTGTACCCCCCTCCTCCTCGGAAGCTATCGATTGAAGTGGTCTGATTGGAACTTATTAGTAGTATTTCTTAATATTTGTTCAAATTTGCTTGTATGAAATTTCTCCTGCAAACCATCATAAGTGCTCATTCTATGAAAAAATGTATTTCATCTTCTATTGAATTTTTGCAGCAAATTCTCATTTGAAATAAGCAAACAACTTTAGAAACCCTTAAGGAAGTTATATTACTCAATTTTCAAAAATTAGAAGAGGAACAAGAATGTAAGAGCAACAGTGAAGTAAACTCTATTTTATATTTAACAATGCATATTTACACATAAGCATTCACTCGTTTAATGTCTTTCAGCGTTTCAATTTCTTCTTTATTAAATGTTTTTCTGAATTCTATAACTGAGATTGGCAATTCTATTACAATCACGCATAACACAATATCCTTAACTCATGTCCCCCTGAAGCCTCTTTGGAACAATGTAAACTACTACAAAATCAAACATTTCAGGGGGTAAAATGCTAATATGAATGAAAAACACTGAATCATTTATTCTTTACATCAAATTTATCTGTGTACTTCTATATAGTCTACAGCTCCATTTTAATTAGATAGAAAGTCATCAAAACTACTAATTAATTATCTACAAGGAAGAACTCAAAGGTTAAAATAGACTCGACTCAGGAAATCGATGGAAGTTATCCAAGGAGTACCACAAGGGTCTGTTCTGGGTCTTTTGCTATTAAACATATTTGTAAATGATATTTTTTTTTCGTCGCCACAAATTATATGTAATTATGCAGACGATGATACAAGATAGGCTATTAGGGGAACGAGGAGAAATAATTTTGCTAAAACTTATGAAAATTACTTTAGAAAATTGGTTCAAAATCCCTTCAAAATTAACTCGACGATTCTCAATAAGGACAAATGTCAGCTTATGATTATAGAATCGAAATCCAAATGATCTGCAGAAGCTCAATTAAAAATTAGCAATTTCACAGTAAAAGAAACCAAAAGCTTACTTGGAATAACAATTGCTAATAATCTAACATTTGTAGCCTGCGTGCAATAGTCAAACTCAGCAAATGAGTAGGCATTTGACGGAGGAAACAGTTTGAGGCTACGCGCAGGCTAAAAATTTGATGAACACATAAAAAGTTATATAAGTAAAAAACCTAGCATTCTCTTGCAGACTAAGCACACTATACATCCGAGATATAGGTTATAATAAAGGATTGAATTAGTTTTGTTTACCGTTTATATATACTGCAGTATTAGGATTTTATTATGTTAGCTTTAATTAGCTGTAGAACGCTATAATTGTAGACTAACGTTAAATAAAGAAATTAAAAAAGCAACCATGTCTGTAATCTTCCATGTATTGCAGGAAGGGTTGGGCCCAGACGATTGTGAAAGGGAGGGTGTCGAGAAACATTTGCAGGGTAAAATTAGAAATTTTCCGTTAAATAGTAATCTCAGATTGAATTGCCAGATGAGGTGAAATTGCCGAGTAAATACCGTTTTACATTTTCAGGGATACACCCCCAAAAGGCCTGCCCTCTTGTTGCAAGCAGATTGCAGGTTCATCCAACGTTCTCCTGGAAGCTACAGAAAACTTAATTAATTATCATTACTTGCTTTGAGTTATCCATTGTGTTATTTTTGGATCTCTTACGATTTAAATGAGAACATGACACTTTGCCAATGGATTGACTCTGATTATTTTTCCACTTCTACATGAAAAACGCCTCATGTTGCACCACGAAGAATACTTTTTCCCATCTGAACCACACACAGCCAATCCATTTTGCTTTACTTTGCAGTCACAAAATTCGCATCTCGGTCGCCCATTAACATCTTGCAAACATCGAGTCTTTCCCGGGCACCTCACACCTTGACAAGAAGCTTTCGCTAAAAAATATGTGCAAAAGTAAAATGCAAACAATGACCAGCAACGATTCTTATGCCCCAGTCGTTTCACGGTTACTGGCAGCATTTTGTTGCAACCTTTGATACCAAAGCTGTGTTCACACGATCGATACTAGATTCATCTCGTGACCAAATCCGATACAACGATTTGCTATTTACACGATCTCGGATTCGTTTTTAGCGTGGCAACGTTAACTTTTGTTTCCCTTTTGAATTCATGCGGTCACACGATTCGTGCGTTTACACGAGCAAAGAAGTGGTATCGCTAAAATCGCTCGGCAAAAACGGAATACTTAAGTGTGCTACATCGCTTTGGAGCCGTCTAAACAGAACGCTCATGTGGTATGAGGGGTAATCCGATACATAAATAAATCTAGTATCGTGTGAACGCAGCCTTAACTGGATGTAAAACGATTTCGGCATCGTGCAACTGGGGAGTCTTCATCTCCGCGAGCAGAGTGACTTTATTTCTCAAACCGGACCGTAGCGCTTCAGCGTTATGGTACTTGTAATCTTATTTATTTAGCTTGTCTATGTAAATGTTCTGAAGCGTAAATTGACAAAAGGCAGCAAGCCAGAAAAGTAGGGAACGGAAAATTTTCTGTAAAGCACGCGGCGAATTCCCCGGTCGAAAAAGCGTCAATATTTTATCATCGGACAGTTTCTACATTTTCCCGGGGGAAAAACTTTTTTCTCCACCAGAAAGCCGGAGAAAATTGGCAATCCCCCGTCCCAAAAAAGCATATCACTATGAATGGAAAAGCCTTTTGGTGGCCTGCTACTGGGTCATTTAGACGGGGGGAGGGTGGTAGAGCATAGATTGTCGCATATATTTACCGTTGCAATCTCCAAGATAAGCCACGTTGATATTCCTCCCTCCACTGCAACTTGCGTTCTTTAACAAACATTCATTCGCATACGTTTTTTGATCTGTGCCACAAACGTTACTTACACGGCGAGGGCAGGTTATTGGACACCTTGTCTTTATACAGTAAGAACGGCCTGTTTTACCAAATTTACAAATTTTACGTGGCCCGCATTTGACATCAATGCAGAACTCTGAAAGAACAAACAACATGGTTTCTTAATGTGATATTTTCTTTCAATTTATAGAAGAAGATATTCTTATTACTAAGATTATGGAAATTGTTCAATCCACGTTCTGGAATATGCCAAGGAACTCTTACGTCCAAAGGTTCTTGCTTACAAAAATTATAACATAAGTGATGACATGAGTTAAAAGTTGCCTATGGATCATTATATTATAATTTACAATATATTAAAATTAAAATCATTATATTAAAATCATTAAATTAAAATTCATTATATACAATAACAAAATTTGTCATACTGTTTTTATAGTTAAAGAGTTGATGCTAACTGATTGTTCCAAGCTTCGACAGTGGTGGCGGAGCGAATGGTGGGCATGAAGGCCACCGCTCCCACAACCTCTTCAGTTGGCTTAGTCAGCCACTGTTTATTTGTTACTGTTTTGCAACCCAATCGTCCAGATCCCTCCCTTTCTAGAGCCTTCCCCGCAATCGTCCGAGCCAAGCCCCACCCCTGATTTTCGATCATTCTTCACGTGAAGAATTGCCTTCTTAAATTCGTCATTTTTTATTCAGCAATTGAAAGTTGTGATCACTGCGATCACTGCTGGTCAGATTATCGTATCAGGTAGAGAGGCATCGCCCTCATGGATAAATTTTGAGAAATCATCGGTAAAACGTTTTATGTAAAGAAGAAAATTTAAAAAGCTTTGTTTGAGAATATCTCCTGAAAATCCTTAGAACATAGAGCCACCAACATCGAAGACATACATACCGAAATGGTTTGATTTGGATTTTGGTTTGCAAGCTTTCGTGCCGTTATATTAGCAAATTCAAAAACTACAGAAAAAAATTTAGGAGCAATTTCTTTAACGTTACTTACTGGACAGCAAAGGACATTGTAAAAAAATAGTTTGCTCTTCTTAATTCAGTTTAACAACAACGACAAATTATTTGTTAATGAAGAAAAATTCGTCAGAACCTATTTTCTCGGCCCAGTCTTAAAAATTGCGGAGCAAAAAGTAAACCATTGTTGCTGTGATGATGTGATCTCTATCCCCGGTATATGATCTCTATCCGAAGGAGCGACTCCTCTTTTGGGTAAAATACGTACTTTGGCATGGCCCACTGTATTCCACGCGAGGGTTACTTTGACCACACGAGCTCTTCAACAAGTCACATTTTGAACGGTACGTGCGACTGTCTGAACCACAAACTGGTCCACTTTCAAGCTTTGAGCAATCAGGCGCGCATCTACATTCTGGAACACCTTTGGAAGACACTTTGCACGCCCATCCCTTTCTGCATTTCATGTTTGCACACGGATCTGTAAAAAGGACGATTGAGATACTCAAAGCAATAAAGATTTCATTTCATTGTCAAATTTTAACAGAATCAGAGAATGATAAAATCATTTTCTATGACCATGAGCATCAATGTTGGTATAACAAATTTTACCGTTAAAATAAGACAGTCAATACTCGCATTAGTCGAATCTTTTAGGGCCAGCGTGTATTTTAATCAACTCAGGTGAACTTTGAGTTACGTGCCGAACACTAAGAGAAAAATTGAAACCTCAAGAAAATTCTGACTTGAGCGATTATTGATTTTTCGTCTTTCACGAAGTCGACCTAGGCGAAGTCAACTGTAGAAAGAAGAGGCGGCTTGTCTGTGATCTGGGGGTTTTGTCCTCGTGTACAATTTAGAGAACAAGCTCATTTTTGAAAATAGATACTTTCTTAATAGTTTATGAATTTCTTCCGAGAAAAAGTTGCTTCATATCACTAAAACCTACCTCTTTAAATAAAAATTATGGCATTTGGGATGGGTACTCGTGTGTGGCTGAGATTTTGTAAACCCATCTATCTTTAATGTTCAAATTTTCATTCATACCCAACATCAATATTCTATTTTATTCCAAATCACCCAACATTAAGGACAATATTTCATATCCAACCCAATATTATTGTATTTTTGCTGAAAATCGTACCCATTTTTAGGGAATTTATTGCTTTCAAACCCATCCTTTTCGGCAAAGACATACCGGTACCCTCATATTAGGATGTACCCCCTCCCCAGGTGTAAGACAGCTACTATCATAAGAGAATGCTCACCTAACAATTGAGAATCTACGGTAGAATGACAAAGAGAATCAAAATTTACAAACTTTAAATGAAAATAGCTTTAATTCATTGATTAAAAAGACTACTTTTCATTTAAACTCAGAAAAACCATTTTAATGTAATGCAAATTTTACAAATTTGCCATGCCTGTTTTCGTTGGCAACAAAACAAATGGCAATTTCGAGCACCGGTCATTAGAAATGTGTTTTATATTTTTTGGCTTCCCATCACCCATGCATATTTATCATGTCCCGCGGTGACGAGAAACAGAAAAATAGAAAACAAGCACACCACAATTCCTAGATCCCGTGTTTTAATAATTAATAATAATTTTTATTTTCACGATGGGGACTATTGCAATTAAAACTTATCACGTAAAATGCGATAATCCCATCATAGTAGGAAACAAAAGCTCTAACATTCCAACATTTCAACATTCCACATTCCATGTTTTAAAGATAGCCAAAACAAAATGATCTTACCGTTGCAAAGTTTGCAAAGCGGTGCTTTAACAAAGACATAATAGAACATCATTGATCTTGAAGCATCATCGCTGTAAGCAATTCCACCAGCTGTGCAACAATCTTGCTCACTTTTTTGAAAAGTTTTCAAAAAACCAGAACATCTTTTATTTGAGTTCTGTCGACGCCAACAGATCCCAGCATCTGAGAACGAAATCAAAATTTATTCAGTTATTTGTTTATTCGATTTTTAAATTCATTTTGCTTATTTTTCTGATTAAAAATTATGACACTCAACCTTTCTTGAATTGAATCTTTTGCGACCACCGTTTTTTAATCGACTAACGAATTCGGGTTACGTAGTAATTCAAATAATCTAACTACTGCTCCTTCACAGGCAAGAGATTACGCGACGTTAAGGAGACATTAAGAGAAAAATTGGGAATTCAAGACTTGAAATCGCTAACCCTGGATACACGCTTTTTTCTTCACAAGAAACCTCAGGCCTTAGTACTCAGTTCCTTAAATTGTGATGGTTTTAGTGCTAAAATGTTCTCAAAAATTTCTTTAAGCTAGGCGCTAGTAATTCTTAGGGACAAAAAATTTGTTTCTGCTTGTAAACCATTTTATAACATAACAAGTAGGTCTAAGCAGATCGGTAGACTTGTGATATCAGGTTTCAGCCTTTCTCTGTTGTTGGATTTAACACAAAATATCATTTTTCGTGAGAAAAAAACGTGTATAAGCTTCTTAAAAAAAAACGTATAAAATGATTTCGAGTTTAATGCTAGTTTCTTATAAACTATAAAATGGTTTCTTATAATAAAAAAAACGTGTACAAGACTGAGAAATTGTGTACTGTAATTGGTTACATTCTTTTTATCTATAAGAACCAGATAATGTTTGCCAAGGCTTTCTAAAAGTTTAAGCCTGAAATGTTCTTAAATTGTCCTTATTTTGGTTATGATTTTTCTGTAATTTTATCCCAATTAACGATTTGGCCAATTTTTCCTGTTTTGCTTCAACAACGCATAAGGAGCATGCGTGTTTAGCATCATTCATGTTTGTATAATTTAAGTAATAGTAAGTAACAATCACCAAAAATAATTTCATAAATCTAAATGCGGTGTCGAAGAATTTTTTGAAAATGTTAGATCTGAGGCTGAGCATGTTCTTAATTTGTTTTTTTTATGACAATTTTTATGTTAATTTTTATGACAATTCGATGTTGTTTTGAGCCTCGATGTTCTTATAAAGTGTGTTTTTATAAAAAAAGAGTGTATTGAGAAAAGCAATCTGATATCTTTAATCTCTCTTTCCCATGATAAGTATACTCGATGTCTCACAGCTCACTCCCTTAGCGGAGATTAGCCTATTTTGGAATGCATATGTCTATTCGTTTAAAATTATCGCCTTCAGGGCTTTCAGCAAGAAATGTAACATTTGGACATTTTGGAGACAAAAGCTGTAGAAATAACAAATAGCACGTTTTCTGAGGTTTTCGGACTAAAAGGAAATCACTTGCAACATGACAATGTTATGTTGTTAAGGTGCAGTGACCATGCCTTGATGACAGAGGTTGTACGACTATTGCCTAACTATTGCCAAACCAATCACTGCCTCGCATTGTAATATTACAATGTTATGTTGTAAAGTGCAGTGAACATGCCTTGATGACAGAGACATGCCTATGTTACTATTTACAAACCAACGGTGTTGAAGATGAAGTACGACTATTTAAAAACCAACAGTGTTGAAGATGAAGTCTATTTCAGGCATTTATTAATCCACCACGGCACTTTGTCACCACGGCACGAGGGCACTGTATTAGATAATGTATTTTAAACTTTATATCGGGCGTCCCAAAAAAGGTAACGGCTTTGATTAAGGCTAGAAGTGAGAATCTTGCTCAAATAAATCAAATATAAACTTTAAAGTAATCCTCAATAGTTAACTTGAAGATAATTATCTTGTTTGTGATTTGGAATAATAATTTTCAAAATTTAAATTTGCCTCCTACTCAAAACCAGAGGTTTTAATTTTGGCCTCCCTTCTCAAAAGATCGTGTTGTAGGATTTTCTGAATCACGGCGGTGTTCCGTAGAACATACTTTGTTTTTGAAAACACTTCTGAACAATGATTCCAAAAAGAATCTTGGAAATCAGTTGCCCGTGGCAAAATTGTTTCATTTTGGTAGATTTTTGGCAAAAATTCTGAAAAAAGACAAATCATTTCATAGTGGCTGCATCCATAAATCAGCGTTTAATTTTCAGTTTTCGGATTTCTTACTGAGTGTGTTTCTAAGCTCCATTAAATTAATTTCGTAAACTCTATGGTTTAGGCGATCCAAAAACGCAATTTCTGGTTTTAGGTTGGAGGCAAATTTGAAATTTCAGAATTATTATCTCAACTCTCTATGCACAAATAATACAAACTAGGTATCAATTTTTAAGTTGATTACCGATAAAGATTTTAAAAATTGTTTCAAATACATTTGAGTTAAACTTGCAGCGATAGCTTTGATCAAAGCTCTTACCTCTTTTTTGGGACACCCGGTATTCAAATCGCAAAAATTGTATAACATCGACACCCCTCCTACGTTTCCAAACAACTAAAAGTACTTTTTCAAAAGACATAGGCCAAAAATGCTCATCATACATAGGTTCCAAGTTAAGGAATCAATTACCTAACCATTAAAACAGCAAATAGCACAAACTCCTTCAAGCATTAGATCAAAAATTGTTTCATGCAAAACTTACTGAAAAACGAAAACGGAGTTAACATATACCGCTAATTCTATGCACATTCTTTCTTTAAACTTTTAGTAAGATAAACATTTCTTTATTACTTTCCTTTTTACACACCCCTAAAAGGGACCATCGCGGAATTAAGGTCCTTTGACCTTTCCGATGTTATCCCTGCCACTCTAATTAGGAGTTTGTGATCTTTTAAGAATTGTATATAATTATTTTTTAATACTCTTATATTTTAAAACTTTGTAAATATTTTAACCTTCAATTTAGATTTGTAAATATTTTAACCTTTAATTTTTGCGAACCATCCCCACACCCCTCCTACGTTTCCAAAACACTTTGAAAGTACGTTTTCAAGGTCTGTTCTGAACATCTGCACACATTTTGCTACTTGATGTCCATAAATACTTTCTGAGGTACCAAAATGATTTACCAAAATCTCTGCCTAGAGTTCTTTGTAAAAGTGTTCCTTATATAAATACATGTAGCTGCAATGCAATTTCTACGATGCAATACAATTTTTTGCGATCTGAATATAAAGTTTAAAATAATGCACTATGCCTATTTAATATGGTGCCGTTGTATCATTATGTAGTTGTGTCGTTGTGCCGTTGTGTCGTTGGGCCGTTGTGCCGTTGTGCCGTTGTGCTATTGTGCCGTTGTGCCCTGGTGCCGTGGATCAGTAAATGGCTCCATTTTATCATAGAATGTCGGGGTCGGAAGGGGCCGGAAGGGGCCCGTAAAAAGTTTGTACCTAACTATTGATTAGTACTTGCCGTGCCCAGAAGAAGCATTTAAAAATGTTGTATCTAAATATTGATTATTGGTGTACAATCCCATAACGTTGTTTGCTTGGGCCCTTTGAAAAAGCCAACTAATGATTGAAAAGCCCATAAAGTCTGTTTCGAGTGTTGAGATTTTTTATTTTATTGACATAACATGTGTATTGCTTTAAACATAAATTTTTTCAAGATCTTAACATGGAAACTTTAATTAAGCAAATTTTTCATATCATTATTCTGTAATAGGAGCGTTTCTCTCCCTTTCAGAGAGACAGGGTTGGTTTTAAAAAATTTCCCCCCAACTTAAAATTGCTCCGGGGCACCAATAAACACAAAGAAAAAGTGCTAGAAAAATCTTAAAAAGCTTTTTTAGATCCATAAAATATTTGACGTAAGATAACACACAACAAATTATGGACTTATTTCTGAAGTGATTTTCACAAATTTGCTGCCCCCAACCATCTTAAATAGACCTTTAAAGTGTGTTTCAGGTCAAGTGCTCAACGCCTGCATATTTGTCTGAATTTAACGTAAGTAACTTCTGAGATAGCAGGTTGACCCAAATCTCAGCCTGGCTTTTCTCATAAAGGTCTCTCATAAAGGAAAAATATCCTGCATGTCATAAGCACATTGAGAATTACCATCACAGAGAAACAAGATAAACGTGATTAATGCACCACTTAGGTTGGTGATATTTTTGTCATGGAAACACCAGTGTCCAGTGTTTCTGTGCAGTTTTTAAAATTCAAGAATAATAAAATAGTCTATTTTCGAAATAGTAGATTTATGGAATGAAAACTTAAAAATATTTGCAACTTTCTTATTCCCCTTTTCAAGATAGTCTAGACACAGAAGGCCCATGGAGTATAATTTTAAACAAATTAAATCCTTCACATAGACCGGCGTTACCGGCTAAGTTTCTAATTACAAGTCCTCTTTTCCCGATTTATTCCTTTCCAATCTTACACGCATGTTCGAGACTCTGCCAACTTCTTTCTATCGTTCCACTCGTTCCTCCTCTTTCCATCCCATGATATGTATTTGTACACATTTTGTTGTTGGATTGCTGTATCCTTAAATTCACGCAATTCTTATGAAACTAAGTGTAAATTCAGTGAAACTACTTACGTTACTCAGCTCAGCTGAATGAGGGAAATTAATGGCTTGCAAATCTCAAAAGGTTTCATTTATTTATTTGAAAAACACAAATAATTTGCAAAATAACACAGTTTATGGTGATAAAACCCAGAAAACCTTGACTTACCTTCCATGTGGATACGACCAACTGGAAATATAATATCAATGGAGTGGAGCTTAGACCTTGCAGTTGAAATAAAAACTATTATTTTGATACTCAGTATCATATTTATAAGCAACATTGCTCGTAAAAGATTTTCTTACCTTGACACATCAGCAGCCGTACGTATATTATTATTAACCCAAAAACAAAAGAGATCTTCTTCATTTTCTTTCTTTTATTCTGCAATGTACAGAACCTCCTATGACGACTTATTTTTGGAAAGCAGCGTTCTAACTGACAGTTCTTCCATGTTACGTAATGTAATGTACTCAAGACTCTCTAGGGGCGGACTCAAATCGTTGTTGTTGCAACAGACGCAATTGAAGTTGCATCGGTCAGATTTTTATGGAAGCCGGAACATGCCATACAAAGTTTATTGCGATGCATACAAAGTTTATTTAGGAGTACTTCACGACATGGCAAATTCCATATATCTCACATCAGCCACTGTGTTTCAGAACTGAGTACATTAAATGGCTAATTTCACAGTTTGGCCTGGTGCATATTGACATTCTCAGATTGATATCGGATCCAAGTCAAACTTTAGCTTCGATTTTCTGCACTGTTAAAAAATAAACAGGATCTAAATTCAAAAAAAAATTTTAAAAATCGGTGGGTAGCTAAATTTGCAACATAAAAGTTCACAAAAGTTGGCATATGAACATGTAAACACAAGATGGGAATAATACAAGTTTCTATAGGCGCCTGGGATATCTCGTCGGATGCACTTAGCCGGGATTTCTCATCCATGTAAACAGGCAATTAGGATTGAGAAATTCAGTTTCTAAAAATAAAATTCTGATTTCTAAAAAGATGGAAGTGGTGTGATACTGAGTTCAATGAAAGTGGTATGATAATTTAGTTCAATGAAAGTGGTGTGATACTGAGGAGTTTTTTGAGTTTGAGTCAGAGAAATAAGATTTTGCATTTTTAAGTAAGCCTCCATTTTTGGCACAAACACTTGCAATTTCACTATTAAAGATTCCGATTTTGAAATTCGAATTTCTCTGTAAACAAGTGACCGATTTTCGAAAATTTTTACAAAAAGTTTGTATTCGGACGATTGCAAAAACATTTTCATTCCTAAAAAGTTTAATGCTTTAACTTAATTTGATTATGTTTAGAAACATCACAATTTTAACATTTATTGTTGCAGAAAGCACAAATATTTTGGGGTTGATGTTGTAAACATAAAATCTAAATGGAACTGAGTCTTTAAAACCATTTTTAAACTGAAGTTGAACATCTTTGGAATTATTTTTCCAAATAGCGTTTAGGGAAAGTTACTCAGTTGAAATAGTTTCAGTTTCTCCTGTCAATACTTTCTGCTTCGCCTCTGTTAACATGCCTCCTCCTCCAAAATATAAAAATTAACAAGTAAAATTTCTATCTTTTTTTGCAAGTCTGATCTCAAGATAATTTCTGCTGAAGTTGTACCAGATGGACATTTTTTTGCATAAATGGTAAGGTAATATCCTTACTATTTGGATGAAAACGAGTCTTTTTTAAATTAACAGTTTTAGGCTAAAATGGTAAGGTTATAGCCTTACCTTTAAATGGAAGCTAGTCTTTTTAAAGTTACCATTATAGCCCAAAAACTTTTATTTTCAAAATGACTCCATTTTATCCAAACGTATGGCTATAACTTTACCAATTTAGCCTAAAAACCTCTAATTTCAAAATGACTCCTTTTCATCCAAATTAAGGCTATAACCTTACCATTTTAGCCTAAAAACTACTATTTTCAAAATGACTCCTTTTCATCGAAATGTGAGGCTATAACCTTACCATTTAAGCCTAAAAACTACTATTTTCAAAATGACTCTTTTTCATCGAAATGTGAGGCTATAACCTTACCATTTTAGCCTAAAAACTACTATTTTCAAAATGACTCCTTTTCATCCAAACATAAGGCTATAACCTTACCATTTTAGCCTAAAAACTACTATTTTCAAAATGACTCTTTTTCATCGAAATGTGAGGCTATA